>RJWM01045597.1:0-12728 GCA_004363535.1 Dasyprocta punctata | reverse complement strand
AGGACTGGTTTAGTGGACAACGAAATGTGTCTGGTTTGGGAAGAGTTGTGTTTGAGGTCCTTGTGCTTGGCAGCCATTGACATGGGTGGTACAACTCAGGAGAAAGGTCACTCATGGGGTTGGTGAAGAGGCAAGGGAAAGGGAACACGCCAGAGAAGGGCAGATGTAAGAGCACAGTCAGGGACAGGGCTAAGGGGGAGCCCAGAAGGAGCCAGGAGAGGTTATTCAGAGGTAGGACAGTCAGCCTTTCAGAGTCAAGAAAGAAATCAGAAAAAAGAAGGGCTAATGTCTGCATGAGGAAGATGAAGTACAAAGTGAGACCATTGGGGTTGCCAATTAGGAACTTGTTGCTGAGTTTAGCAAAGCAGTCCAAGTGCAGGGGTGGCAACTGGACTCTATGGAGTGATGGTTGGTTTGGGATGAAAATGCAGGGAACGTCAGAGTGAATGTCAGAAAGACTTAGTCAGCATTCATTCATGTTTCTGTATTTTTTCACACTATTCAGACTTCCTAGAAATTCCTGTTTAATCCCACTTTCTCCATTCATTCAGACAATTTCCCATCTACCACCATGGAAGACACTTTCAAAAGCCAATACCGACTGAATGAGCTAATGGAATTTCATGATGAAGTCCTATCAGGCCGAGCATATTGTTATTGCAATATATTTTATTACTCTATTAGCACATACTATAAAACATGTACTTATGAACAAAGTACTGCTACAATTTCATATATCCATCCATAGATTTGGGAATTTGGAAAAACAGAGTCATTTTTAGTAAAGGAATTGAAATGAGTAAAGGTGAAATTCCAGATTCTGTAGCATGTGTGAAATGAAATGATCCATTTTAAAGACTGGATGTAACCATGATACCATAGATACACTTCTATTTAAGACAACTCATTCCGTGTATAAGCGTTAAGAATACATTAAGGCTAGGGAATTCAAGTGAGATAAAAATCTCTTAACAAAACATCAAACGTTTCATCCACAAAGAACAGCAAGAAGCCTTTCCTTTAAAGCCTCTTCTTTTTTGACTAATGGTTTAAAACCCATGTTAATTTCAGTAAATGTAAGGAATGATTATAGTCAGCATTTGGCAAATGAGAAAATGAATGATTTAAAATGCTGATTGTATTTTAAAAAATCTAGTCCCTGTAGAAATTATCACCCCAGCAAAGATCCAAGAGGTGAAAAGGACTGTAACAGCAGTGCAGAGCAGAGATACAGGGAAAATTTTATGTGGAGAAAGTATAAATCAATTAAAGCAGGAACCATGCTGTCTATTGTGATAAATCATATTAATAGAACTCTTCCTAACAAGATATTCAATTGAAGACACAAAGGAGATATAAATAAGTCAGGATTTTAATTGACTCCCTTTGCTTTTGGATACCAGAAGACAATGCCACACATTCACAGCTGCGTTGACAAAACTGCAGACAAATGCTTTGCCAGGAAGCATCACATGCAGCACTGTTTATGAGCGGGTGTGCAGCAGCTCCCAGAGAATTGCATGTTCCAAAGAGGAACAACACTCGAAAAGCTGAGTTTAGCTCAGAATGACATTCTAATGATTCCCACTAACAACCAAAGGCCTCATTTCCATAAAACTAGTCACATACTTTCAAGTATTTTCTTCTGGCTCATTCAGACATTTATCAAGTACTAGCAAAAAGGCAGGTCCTACGATCCACTGAAGTTTTTGTATGGAATGAAATGTCTCTGGTTAGGTTATCATTGCCCCTTTTAACTTGAGGAGTCAAGGCTGTAGGTTGCAGGTTGTGCACCTAAGCGAGCTTGATGGGGTATTTTCCCTAAATCCCTCTTCCTTTGCAAGACCCGGTTCAGTGGGAGAACAAAACAGAGTCCTCACAATCTTTGGAGAATTCACCTATGAATTCTTTTGCTCTGATACGGGTCATTGTGGCTGAATAGACAGGTGAGATTCTTTTTTTTATCAGAAATAAATATTGTATGATTTTGCAAGCATAACCTAATCGGAAGTATAACTTCTGCCTTTTCTTTCAACGTTTGTTCTTAACTGAGCTGCTAAGTGAGAGCACAAAAGCTACGGGATGTTGAATTCTAAGTATAGTATTTAAGAGCTGTGTGATTGCATGTAAGAATCCCCACTTTCTGTCTCAGTTTCTCATCTGTAAAATGGGAATAATCCCAGTTCCTATTATGTAGAGTTTAAGATTAGCACCAGTGCCTGTATTGTACACATTCATCCATGACAAGTCACTAATTATCCTGTGCTTAAAAGTCCAAAAAGTATGGTGACAGAACAATTAATGCTCAATGTTTTTAGTGTTTTGCCTGTGTATATCATCCATATAATCAAAAAGTAAATTTGCTCAAATGATTTCACAGAAGATAACTCCAGGAAAGTTTGTCGTAGCCTCATCTCTTCCTTTAAACCCTATTATGGTTTGTAAAATGCATTACCAAAGAGAGAAATGGAAGAGATTAAAGAAATGGGGTAGAGGGAAATCTCCATGTTAGAAATTACTTAAACATCTGTCGACAATAAAATGGATAAGCAATTGAGATTTATAGGGACTGTGAAATATTACATAGCAATGAATCTAGGCACACAATCCCATGGATGGGTGAAAATAGACCCATAACATTGAATGAAAGGAACCAAATGCAAAATAATATATATTAATTGATTTCATTTATGGAAATTCAGAAAGTCAATATTTATGAGTGCCCAGTGACCATCACAAAAGTAAATGCTGTGATCAGCATGGCAAGGAAAATCTGGTGATGAGAAGCCTGTGTGTATGTGCATGTGTGTGTGTGTGTGTGTGTGTGTGTGTGTGTGTATCTGTGTGATATTTCTGGAATTCTGCTAATGTCATTTCTTAGTCTGTGTGGTAGATAATAGAGTGTTCAATCACAGAAATCTGTAATGTTACATGTTTATGTTTTGACAGCCACTCTTTTGGACAATCACTTTTCTCTTGTGTATTATAATTTACAAAAAACTTTAAAATTATCCCAAATGTAAATTTAGGACTTTTAATGAATGAAAATAAACATTTTATGAGGAAAAATATTAGGAACTTAAACTAGATGCAAGTGGCTTTAAGCTCTTTGTCACATCTACACGCCCCACCCCGTTTTCGGCACATAGCCCTCCAACCTTTTATTTTCCTTACCAACTCAATTCCCAACACCTCTCAATCATCAAAGGTTGAAGCATAATCATAAATAAACGTGGTCATTGGAATGCACTAAGGATATTCTCGTAGTGCATTTAAGGGATCTTATTCTGCTTAGAACCAAAGAATGAAACCTGAAAAAGTTAAAATAAGGAAGCACACTGTTGAGAGATTCTCTTCTTGAGAGGAAAATGACACCCATATGTTCTAATTTACAAAGTCTACCCATCTTCTAGTTCAGACTATAAGTTCACTTAGCCTTTCTGCAGAGACAAGAAAAAGTCCTTGATAATGGTAGTTCAGTACGAGTTCATTCCCATTTTTCAGATAATAACTGATAGCAATATCATTTTGTCGATCCATTTGTAACATTTTCAGTGAAAAAAGATTTTGTTGGCCCAAACCTAATGGTATGGAACTGCCTTATAATACTGATTTCCTGAAAAAAAACAAAAGTTAAAATGTATAACGAAAGTTAAAATTCAAAAAATAAGAGAAGAAAACTATTTTAAGACAATAGTGTGTAAGAATATCATTACTTGCTCTTGCTTACACTTGGAACCAGAATGTCATATAACTTTCAATTTGTTCAGGCTTCTCTTTTTTTCACCATAACCTGAGAAGGCTGAGAAGGCTATTGACCCACGGACTTTATTAAAATGATAAAAAAATTGAGAACTATTGAATCAATATAAAACTGTAGTTATACAATTTTGCTGTATTCTTAAAACCAAACACAAGGTAGGCCAATGAAATTCATTTTATTTTGATGAGATTGTTTAGAGAAAATGTTCATCACGTTACATTAAAAATTCTCAAATTTCAGTACCAAGACATACAGTTGCCCCTAAGTAATTGATAGTTTGTGTAATTAACACTGACCCAAGCAACAGCCTTATTCTTTGAGATGTTTATAGAGAATTTCAATGCAAAACGTGACATCTACAGTAAGCATTGGCAGGCTTCAATTTGATTTTACATCTCATATTCACATTATAAATATCTCCTGCTTAATGGTTAATTGTGCTTGTCAACTTGGCTGGATTAAGAGATGCCTAGAAAATTACTAAAGCACATGTGTAGGTTTGGTCTGTAAGTGTGTCTCCAGAAACAATAGGTAAGTGTCAGTGAACTGAGTGGGGAGACTTACCCTGAATGTAGGCAGAACCATCCAGTACACTGGGAGCCTGGGTGAAACAAGTAGAAGATGGAAGAAACCTACCGCATGTGTGGGCTCCATTCTGCTTCATTGAGTACATTGTTTTACTGTTGTCATCACCTGAAGACATCAGACTCCAGCTTCTTCAACCTTTAAAGGTAGACTTAGATCAGAAATTCTCTAAGGGTCTTCCAGGCATTCACTTTTATACTGGGGCTACATCATTTGGCCCTCTTGTTTCAAAGTCTCCACCTTATTGGACTGAGAATCTACTTATTCCTCTGGCTTTCCAGTCTGTACATAGCCAATGTAGGACAAACCAGCAGCTGATCATGAAAGGCAATAAAATAACCTCCCTTTTATAATATACACTTTATATTCCATTCCTCTGAAGAAGCCTGAAAAATATACCCAGACTTCTGTATTTGCCTATTTTGACTGTGTAATTTGCATTTATTAGAACATAAGAATGTAAGTAACTACTTGGCCCTCAAACTAACCATCTTAGTCAATTAGGTCTGTAGTTCTAGTTCAGACATTTCCAGGCAACTAGTAAAAACATTCAACTGTGCTCACTCTGGCAGCACATATGTATCTAACTGCATAGTGGATTCCACCAGGATTTACCTCAAGCATAGCAAGTAGATATCAAAAACAAGAAATTTCCCAAACTTAGTTTTTCCATGTCCCATGCTGTCTTGGCAAGTAGTAGCATACACTTAGAGACTCAATTCAGAATCCAGGCTCATCCCTCATTTTTTCTTCTCCCTGCAAAATGTCCTTCCAACAGTCCACTGTTTATATTACTTCAAACACCTAAGAATCTCTTGAATCTGTTTTACTTTTTCCCTGGTGGTCTCCAGTCACTATTTCAGACACACTCACCACACGCGTGCACACACACACACACACACACACACACACTTACTAAATACTTTATAGTTATCTGTTCTCCCTTTATCTTCCTCCCATTCCTTCAATGACACATGTTCCTCTCTGACACTAAAGTCCATTGCCATTACAGTTTGATTCAGTACTTTTTTCTCAGTGGCTTCTCATTGCCCTCCCCACAAAATTCTTTTTTTTTTAATTTTAAAGAAAGGAAAAAAAAAAAAAGATAGCCGGGCGTGGTGGCGCACACCTTTAATTCCAGCACTCGGTAGGCTGAGGTAGGTGGAGTGTTGTGAGTTCAAAATCAGCTTGGGCTACAACGCGAGTGCAAGACCGGCCTAAGCTATGTAGTGCGACACTGCCTCAAAAAACTAGGGCTGGGAATTTGGCTCAGTGGCTTAAGAGCCTGTCTGGCAGGTGTGAGGCTGTGAGTTCGATCCCCGGTGCCGCAAAAAGAAAAAAAGATAAACCTAACGGTTTTGCACAAAACTTTCTTTTCAAGGAACTCAGAGAAGCTAGTTGTGTAATTATTTTAACTATCTTGTGTATACATATTTTTTCCTTTTCCCTTTCTTCCTGTCCCCTTACCCCATCACAGTCTGTCTTTTTCTTTTCAACAGTTTCTTCCCAATTCAAAATATCTATTCCCCAAATTATTTAAAGTTCTATAAAGTTCTATAAAATTCTTTAAATTCTATAAATTCACAATATCTGATCCCAAAATCCTTTAAAGTTCTATAAACTCTATAAAGTTATTTAAAGTGTCTTACAAATGGTGTCTTATAATCTGAATTCCCAAGACTTTGCCTTTTTGCCCCTTAAACATTTGTGGTGCTCCAAATATACCAAACTCTCCTATTTTCCACTTTATGACATATTGTCTCCTCTCCTTCAGTCACCTCTCTTTAGTCAACCAGGGACACTTTCACTTCTCCTCAGGCTCCTACATGAACCTTAGTCCTGAGAAGCCTATTCTGGTACCTTGGAAAACTCTGGCACATCTTCTCTTGCATCCCTACAGCACTACAGCATGTGACCCACATGTTTATTGTAGAAATCATCAGGTGTTTTGATATCACTTCCTTGCATATTTGCTTCTTAGATAACAACCACCCTTTGTTCAGACACCATGTCTCATTTTACTTTGTAGCTCAGGGCCTAGAAAACAATGTAATCTGTTAAATTCAGAAGGAATAATGAATGGAAGAATTATATTTTATAGGGCAAGATACCAGCTTCAGAGTATTATACTGTTCAAGTAATAGAATAAAGCAGTCATAATGATGGTCTGCAGATCAAATCTGGCCCTTAGCCTGTTTTTATAAATAATTTTTCATTAAAAACAAACAAACCTATTAGTTTAAACATTATATAGATTGTTTTGTGTTCCAGCAGCGGAGTTAAGTAGATTAAATAGATATTTTATGATTCAAAAAGCCTAAAATTTTTGCTATTTGTTCTATATAAACAAAATTTGCTGATCCTTGTGCTAGAGATACACTTAAGGGCCAGAGTCATGGACTTCGTTGTGTCCCTCCTATAGTACAATATCAGTCATACCAAATACACATATTTTTTGCCTTCTGAGAGTTTCCTTTATAGTCTTTTGCCTGCTTCTAAAACCAACATAAACCACCTCTGAAATCTGAACACAGGTTGGCATTCGAACCCTGTATAGTCTACTCAGGCTTATTGAGATTTCGCTCTTCTGTTCATCTACCTATGAGTACAGAGACTGCTAATTGTCCCTCAACTAACAGTATTCTCTTTCCTCATCTGGTAACATACTCCTTGAACTTTGGACTTTTTCCATCACAGATGCCCATCTAGAGATCATATTGACCAGACTCCCTTGCAGCTAGATATGAAAATCTGGTCATGTTCAGACAGGTGGAATGTGAACAGTGGCATGCACAGTTCTGAATTTCATTTCTCAAAAGAAGACACTTTCCTTTTTCTTTTCATTGGATTATAGTTGTGGTGGAGATGAGTCAACTATAATTACATAAAGACAATGCTGGTAGGAGCAACAAGATACAAAAAACCTGGACCCCTTTATCAAACTTAATGACCCCTGTCCAATTTGACTGTGTTAAACCTAGTCTTTTTCATGAAAGAAATGTCTTTCATCTCTTTTACCCTGCCATTATTTTGGCCACTGTTAGGAAGCCTAACTGGTATCCCAACTATTTCATCCAACTTCTCTCTATGTCTTAATTTTTCCTTTTAATGCTCAGTTTAATTTCCTCTCTCAGACTTGACCTCATCCCATATCTACTTTCTAGTTAGGTTGCCTTTGAGTTAGAAAGTTTCCTGAAAGCTTTACAACGTTACTTTCCACAACTTTCTCTAAATTCTTTCTCCAAAATTTCACCCCTTTTAAAAGCCCTATTTGTCCACTCCTTCCCCTTATCTGTCTCTGGTCCTTATTCTTTTCAATGAGAAAAGAAGAATATTTTCAGTTTTTCTGATTGGCATTCTTATTCTCACGTTTCTCATTTTCTTTTCCCATTGCCCCAGTGAGGAAAAGCCCCATTTGAGGCCGCAATACCTCTTAGAGACTATAAGAAGGGAGTAAGCAGAGTTGGAAGACACTTAGTTTTCTTTTGTGCTAAAGTGGAGGCTATAAATACAGCTGCTAATTTTGACAGTTTCACAATGGCAGAAGTTAAGTGTGGAACCTAATAATGTAAAAGTGGCACTATTTTGCCATGGAAAGCCACTGAGCACTGGACAAGTGGAGTTTTAGGGAAAGTAGTCAGGCAGCAATAGACTGCATTAAGTAGTTTTGGCAAGAAACCAAAAGACCAGTTAGAAGGTGAGGAAGCCTGGGCTTAGGGTGATGCAGGGGACATGGGGCATTCACCAGATATTTAAAAAAAGAAAAGACAGTTTTGATGGTAGATTTTATATAGAAACCACATAGTTGCTTTCCTTTTTAAGAATATTTTCTTCAAAATTTGGTCTTCTAAGAGAGTGTAAGGAATTTAAAGGAGAGAATAAAATAAGAGAATATATTTCTAGAATGCAGCACAGTAAAATATATGCAAATGAAATCACAAGTATGCAAATGAGTGAACCTGGATGAAATGCCACTTCGTACATAAAATAGTTACCATGCTTTCCAAAGGGCATGTCAGGTACACGTTGATGAATCTCACCCTCTTCGAGCGTGAACAGATTCCGGTTTGGGTCACTTGCAATGAACAGTTGCAGTTCATCCTGCTTTTAGTTTCTCTGCACAATCTCCTGCAAGTTCTGCATGACATCCAGCCTTCAGTGATTATTAAATAAATTTAATGAAATAAAAGCCTTTCCCCATCTAACTAGCATTATGCAAATTATCCTTAATCTTTTGTCTCTCTACAAGCTCTACTCATGAATCTCAGTGGAGTCAAGATGCATCTTCATATGTAAAACAAAAGAGAAGATTTCTTTTATATTCCACTACTGCAAATCAAGAGTCCTACTTGTGCACAAAAGCCTGTGAGTTGCCGGGTAGGGTGTTGGATTTGCAACAGAAGATCTGGGCTCTAATCTGGTGCCACCATCTGCCAGCCATGTGAAATCCAAACATTATTGTGTCCTCGGTGCCCAAGCCTCTAGAAAAAACAAAGTACACAAATAATTCCAATCTTCTCTCAAGGTTTTAAGAAAATTCAAAAGGTCTTTGTGCATTTTTAGTGTAAAATTAAACTTTACAATTCTCCTCAGACATTTCTCTCATGGTTTAGAGGAGCCAAAAGCCTCTTGCTATTTCACTCATTTCCTCCCTCTCATTCATTCTTGCTTTCATTTAAACCATCCTTCCTGCTAGTAGCGCTCTCTTTTAGACACATCCCCTTCATGGCTTTTCTAGCATTAGCCTATCACCTTGATTCTGTACAAGAGCTGGGATGATAGGGAAATCTCTTAATCTATCTGCACTGACAATTTTTGAATCTACCCTCTTATCTTCTCCTGAGGTTTTATTTCTTCATCAATAAATTGTGGATGCCACCTGTGTAACAATTCCACAGGATTTTTCTGAAGGCTACCTGTCATGTTGTATATAAAAACATTCTTAAAATATGTTAAGTTGGCAAGTCATCCTTAGTTTTGGACTTGATATTTTCTTTCTCTCTGGGAAGAAAACTGCTTCAATTTCTCCTATCATGGGGCATTGGTGTGTGGAAAGAGAACACTGGGTAACCTCTGTGTTTCCTTCAAGTAACATCCTTCCTCCTTTTCCTTCCTTTCAGAGGCAAGATTTCAGGAAGTGCTATCTCTAACCACTATTTCTCATTGTCGCCATCAATTCCTAACTCACCACTGCTCTACAGACACTGTCAGCCTCAGCTAAGGAGCTTAACAGCAGAAAAACAAACCTAACACTGTTGTGACAGCCCTCTTCTCACCTTTATTTCCATTTCTTCTGGCCTTCCTCTTTCCTTTCCATCACATTGTCCTTTCTTTTTGCTCTTTAAAATGCTTGCATGACCCTGGCTTGCTCCTAATGATTACAATAGTTACTAGCACATCCTAAGCACCTACTAAACACCGAACACTTCCTACCTCACCCTCGCAACAGTCCTGTGAGATTAGTTTCTCATTCCCATTTTACAGATGGAGAAACAGAAGCTCTAGGAGTATGAGTGTACTGCCCAAGCCTAAACAGCCCATACAACACAGAACTGGTTCAATCCCTGTCCAGACTGTCTAGAACCACACCGTCTCCCTCTTGTTCTCTATTTTGCTTTTGCCATTATTTGCTGTGCTCAAATTCTAGCTTACTTAACCTCTCTAAATGTCCATTCCCTCACCTGTAAAATAGGAATAATAATAGCACAGAAATTTTAGGCTCATTGTGATTTCATTAAATAATGCTTGCAAACTGCTTAGAATGTTGCTACACTTTTTGTTATCACGGTTAATACTATCTCCCCTCCTCTCTACACGTCTTCCCTGGGCAGCTCTCTCACACATAGATGCGCGCAGCACCTACTTGAAAATAAGCCACATTCTCTACAGTCAGCCCAGACTTCTCTATCAAAGCACTCAGTCCATATGTTTAGTCACTGACTGAATTTCTGCCCTTTGATATCCCAGATCCATTTCAGATGAGACAAAATTGCATGTATCCTTTCCTAAACATGTTTCTCCTCACATCCCCTAGGGGAGTAACTGACAGGATTCCCTGAGCCATAAAGTTGGGCTTTTTCTATGACTCTTGTGACTCTCTAATCTTACTTTCTGCAGTTTGTATCAGTCGCCTATCCTTTTTCCTAAATATACTCAGATTCATCCAACCTCTCATGAATCTTCCCAGTATCATTGTTGATTCTGTCTGTATTTGAAATTTTGATATTGTTTTTTACATTTTGGATTTTTTGTGTGTGCAAATTTTGATTTTTTAACATTGCATTAAAGTACTATCTTTGTGATTGGGGACTTATTGTCTCCCTTGTCCTAGCCAATGCTTCTTCCAATGCAATTTCCTATAGTATCCTGCCAGAATTATATTTTTAAAGATATACCAACACATGGCACATCTTTGCTTAAGTGTCTTGGTGACACCCCAAACCTCACATCTCCATACCACTTAACCATCTCTTTGGATCCTGTAACATAGCTTCTTCTGAAATAAGAGTTCACCTCCTTTCTCTAACGGTGGCCCCACATGTGGGCCTCTGAAAACCCGGTAAGTGGGTTTTGGCTATTCTTTAGGTGCCTGCAATAGTAAGAATGGTTTAGAATTGCAAAGAGCTGAATGTTTATACTTTTACTGATAAGACTTAAATTTCAACTAGATTTCATTAAAATCCTTCTAAAATTTATCACACAGCCATGCTATCTCACATATAATACATGCAGAGCTGAAAATGTTCTTGATGGCTCAGCTTCATCATTCTAAGCATCAGTTACAGCACTTTGCTATAACCCAGTGACACCAACTTTAGAAGCCACCGAGATTTGTATGTATATGCTATGGTCTGAATATTTATGTCTTCCCTAAAATTTATATTTGAGATCTTCATGCTCAAGTAAAGGTATTAGGGGAATGGACCTTTGTGGGAGGTGATTAGGTCATAAAGGCTCTGCCCACACAAATGTGATTAGTAGCCTTATAACATAGCCTAGAGGCACTCACTCCTCATCTTTAGCATGTGAGGATACACTGGAAGGAATTACCTAAGAACAAAAAAGCAGGCAGGCTCTCATCAGTCCTCAAGTCTACTGGAAACTTTATCTTTGACTTCCTAGCCTCTAGATCTGTGAGCTATAGACTTCTATTTTTTATAAGTAACCCAGTCTATGGTATTTTATTATAGCAGCTGAATGTACTAAGATAACTTGAACTCAGTTTTGACATAAATTCATCATTTTTGTTTTGTTGCATTCTTCCACTTGGTTGAATTTTTGCCTTCTGCTTCCTCCCAATCTCTGCTTTCTGCTGTCACTGGTCCTGCTTCTTACTATTCATCTTTAATTGCTTGTCTTCATTCCATTTCCCTTTTCCATGTCACTCCAACCTTAACTCTGCTTTGTTATGCTCTCTACTAACTCTGCCATCCTAGCACTTCTCTTTGTTGGAATTGACCTTAGCCAGTCTATGATTCTACTCCTTTCTTGTTACTCTACCAATTGATTCATCTACTTTACTATTCATTCTTTGTATCTGTATCTTTTCCCATATCCTTTCCCACCTGAGCTTGCATTGAACAAGTTGTTTGAGAGGCACTGAATAGATCTCTAAATATGACAGTGTAACCCGCAGGACAATTTTCAAGTTATCTCTGTTGTGTCATTTCTCCACACATGGGACCCTGGGCAAGGATTAAGAAAGAATGACAACCTTCAGCACCTGTTCTCAGCAGCCCAAACCATTGGGTGGGGTGGGATGCAGAGATATTGAAAAGTAATGTGTACAGTTAAACTATTTAAGATTCTCAAGGGGAATACTGAGTCACTGAATCTTGAAGTCAGGAGATAGAGGAAGTTAGGCAGATAGGACACAGGTCCTGAATAGTTAGTTTAAACTGGAAGTGGGGACCTAAATAAGTTAACACAAGAAGGAACCAGACCAAGCAAACAGACCATCAGGAACTAATTAATGAAAGGCAAGAGACAAAGAACAGATCCTTAAGCAAATGGGAAAGACTTTGGAGAAAGTACAAAGCAAATGAAACAGTTTGCACTTCCAAGGTCTATCTGCAACCAAGAGCTTCCCTGCTTTCTGTCACGTGCACCACTGGTACCAAAAACATTATAAAGACCTGAGTCTGAACTTCCATGGTGTTGGCCTTAAGGAACACTCCTCTCTGACTAGTGGAGGGATTTTCTTTTACTCTTTCTAATAAGCATGCATTTGGCCATTCCCCACCACTTGCTGTTTGCCATTTTGTTGGCTTCAATCTTTGTTGCCCCAAGATAAAGACCTCAGAGCCCGAGGGGTCCAGTTAGCAATCTCACTTATGTTTGAATCAATTTACTCTAAATTCTCTTTAAAAAGTCCAACAGG
>RJWM01045596.1:0-12734 GCA_004363535.1 Dasyprocta punctata | reverse complement strand
AGAAATTCATGGCCACCAAACCAACACTACAAAGAGTACTGAAAGACACTCTCAAAGGAGACAAAAATAACTTCAATTCCAAGAACTACAGCAAAAGGAAACTGCTAAACAGGGCAAGCAATTAAACAGAAAATGTACAAAACCAACAACAGAAAGATAGCAAAACAGTCATAAGTCATTACACATCAGTTATATCAATGGACATAAATGGCCTCAACTCACCAATAAAAAGAAATAGACTGGCAAAGTGGGTTAAGAAATCACTGCAGACCTGGTGTTTCTGCAGATCATCAATACCTACTTTGAAAACTTAGAAGTGGATAGATTCCTAGAAACCTATGAACTACAAAAGCTGAATCAAGAAGATGTGAAGATGTAAAACTGGAGGGTAACCCAATTTCAGTTAATGAAATTGAAAATGTGACTAGAACCTTACCAACAAAGAAAAGCCCAGGTCCTGATGGATTCACTGTTGAATTCTACAAGAAATTTAGGGAATCCTTAATGTCCACACTCCTCAAACTCTTCAATAAAACTGAAAGGGAAGCAAGTCTCCCTGACTCATTCCTGGAGGCAAGAATTACCCTAATACCGAAACCAGAGAAATAACCAACCATAAAAGAAAATTATAGGCCAATCTCCCTAATGAACATAGATGCAAAAATCCTCAATAAAATACTGACAAACTGAATGCAACAAGTCATCAGGAAGATTATACAACATGATCAAGTGGGATTCATCCCAGGAATGCAGGGATAGTTCAACATATGCAAATCAATAAATGTAATACACCATATCAACAAAGCCAAGTACAAGAATCCCATAATCATTTCAGTAGATGCAGAAAAAGCTTTCGACAAAATCCAAGGCTCACTCACGATAAAAACCCTACAGAAAATTGGAATGGATGGTCTCTACCTCAACCTGATAAAAGCCATAGATCACAAACCAACAAAAACCCTACAGAAAATTGGAATGGATGGTCTCTACCTCAACCTGATAAAAGCCATAGATCACAAACCAGCAGCCAATATCTTACCAAAGGGACACAATCTGAAATCTAAAATCAGAAAGAAGAAAAAGATGTCCATTATCACCACTCCTATTCAATATAGTTCTGGAAACATCAGCCAGAGCAATTAGACAAGAGAGAAATAAAAGGAATAAGGATAAGAAAGGAAGAAGCAAAATTATCATTATTTGCAGCTGATATGATATGCTACATAGAAGACCCCCAAATATCCATTAAAAGACTTCTAGATGTAATAACCAAATTCAGTAATGTTGCTGGATACAAGATCAACACTCAAAAATCAATACCATTCTTGTACATAAACAACAAACTCACTGAGAGAGAAATAAGGGAAAACACCCTTCACTATAGCATTCAAAAAAGTGAAATACTTAGGAAACAATCTAACAAAGGAAGTAAAAGATCTATACAGTGAAAATTACATTACTCTGAAAAAAGGAAATTGAAGAGGATTTCAGAAAATGGAAAGATACTCCTTGTTCATGGATAGGAAGAACAAACATTGTGAAAATGGCCATTCTCCCAAAACTGGTATACAGATTTAATGCAATTCCAATTAAAATAACACTTGTATACCTCACAGAGCTAGAGAAATCATCTCTAAAATTCGTCTGGAACTGGAAGAGACCTAGAATAGCAAAGGCAGTTCTGGGCAACAAAGGTAAGGCAGGAGGCATCACAATCCCTGACTTAAAATTATATTACAAAGGTACTGTAATAAAATCAGCATGGTACTGGAATAAAAACAGACCTGAAAATCAGTGGAATAGATTAGAAGATACAGCCACAACTACAAACACACTCAGCCACCTCATCTTTGACAAAGGGACCAAACATGTTCACTGGAAGAAAGATAGCCTCTTTAATAAGTGGTGTTGGAAAAACTGATTTTCCACATGCCAAAAAAAATATAGCTAGTGCCATATCTACCACCATGCACTAAACTAAAGTCAAAATGGATCAAAGATCTAAATATTAAAAGAGAGACACTAAATCTGTTGGAAGACAAAGTAGTTTAAAATCTTGAAAACATAGAAGTAGACAGAGAGTTCATGAATAAAAATCAAACTGTATGGGAAATACTTCCCAGAATCAACAACTGGGATCTTGTATCATTAAAAAGTTTTTGCATGTCAAAAGAAATCTCCAACAGAGTGAAAAGAAAACCCACGAATTGGGAAAACATCTTTGCCAACTGTCCCTCAGACAGAGGACTTTTATCTAAAACATATACAGAGTTTTAAAAATCAGGTCCCCAAAATTCAAGGACCCAATCCACAAATGGGCATCTGAGATAAATACACACTTCTCAGATGAAGAAGGACAAATGGCAAACAAATATATGAAGAAATGTTCAACATCAATGGTCATTCAGAAAATGCAAATTAAAACAACACTGAGATTCCATCTCACACCAGAAAGATTGGCCAAGATGAAAAAATCAATGAATTACAAATGCTGGAGGGGCTATGGGGAAAAGGAACTCCTCCACCCTTGGTGGAAGTGTGGGCTGGTGCGACCACTGTGGAAATCAGTGTGGATATTCCTCAAGAAGCTAGGATTAGAGATTTCATTTGACCCAGCTATTCCACTTCTGGGCATTTTCCCAGAATTGAAAACATCATACTACAGTGATATATGTGCACCCATGTTTATGGCAACACAATTTGTAATAGTCAAATCTTGGAAACAACCCAAGTGCCCATCAATCAAGGAATGGATAAAAATGATTTAGTGCTTTTATACAATGGAGTACTACTCATCTATAAAGACTATATTGAGACTTTTATAAGCTAATGGACACGACTTGAGACCATACTCATATGTGAAATAAATCAAACTCACATATGTAAATACCATATTGTCTCCCTAATGTAAGAAACTGAGAAAGTATATACGATCCAAAATCTACAATAAATACTATGTAAGGGTAAGAAACTGCTCAAAGAGTTTGGGAGAGGGGAATGGAGGAAATAAGGAAGGGAAAAAGAAAAAGACAAATTTGTGTGTATATGAATGTATATACATAAGATAGCTAAAATGACTATACTACTAAATGTATAGAAAAAAACAGTTAAAACTCATATGATTAGATCAATTTTACATGCCTATATCTGTTAATCTAAACATGTCTATATCTGTTAATTTTACATGTCTATATCTGTTAATCTAATCTTTTGAAGGTAATGATATGCATTATTACAGCTATTGTGAAATTCCTGAATCATCTTGCTTTATAAACCTATACTGATATTGTATTGGATTTGTTGTTGGTGGTCTCTTTTGCTTTTTGTTTTTCTTTTCTACATCTTTTTTTATCTTAAATAAAAAATAAAATATAATAAATTAGTCAGCAAGAGAACAATAGCTCCCAATTCTATAGTGGATACTATTGTCACACTTGGGACAATGAACTAAAGAAAGGATGTAGATAATTCCATATTCATATTTTATTGAAAATCTACAAGTGATTACATAACCATCTTTAAATGCTATAGAGATGCTGAAGTTAAACTTTCTCCCTTTCTATTTGTGTTCTGGCATGGACTGAACTATGTGAAGAAGTAATTTTCATCTGCTTGGTGGGTTGCATAAAAGCAGTGTAAAATGACTTGTGCTTCATTTCAGAAAAGCATTTTTAGAGGAATATTTTCCATTTTTGTATAAAGAGGAGAGATGTAAAGATAGTTAAACAGCTCTTTGGCTTCAACGTGTAGTCCACTCTATTCCAATCATAGGAATCTCTACAATTTAAATTACTCTTGAAATTGAACTTTAAGGTATGTTTCTTCCCTCAAGTGCCTGATAGTTCAAGTTACAAAGATCATTTTATGTTTGAATTTTCTCCTTATTTGGGACACATAAATTCTTTAGGAGTTAGCTTTCATATAATTTATATTGTTGTTTGGCATGATCACAGATGTCATCAAGAATCATTTGCACATTTCCAGAGAAATTAAAATTCAGATTTTATATGAACAAGATGCATCATATTATTGAGAAGCTTATCATTTTGTCATTTTCAAATAAAAATGAATAGCCATTTCCTATGTTACTGTCTAAAAAGTGGTTTAGTTTCCATAACCAGAAACAGTTATTTGATGAAATGAAAATATGAAGAGCAGACTTCTGTTTCTAATAGTTAAATGACTAAAGTGATGGATAGTTCTGAGAACTTTATACAGATAAACTCCTTTAATCACCCACAATAACTCTACGCATTAGGTATTGTTGTCCAGTTTACAAATGAGAAAACAGTGACAGGGATCCCACAGTTTTCCCAAAGTTGCCCATCTTAAAATTAGTAGTGCTAGGATTTGAGCTCAAGTAGACTGGATATATGCTTAACTGTTATTCTGTATACCTCTCCAACCTGATTTTGAATGGGAAGGCAACTTTACAGGAACCTAAATAGCAACATGAAAGCAAGAAATGGTAATACTGTTAAAAATTTTACAAATGAAATTCTCTAAGGACTTTGAAACTTCATATCAGGTAAATGTATAGGCTAGAACAATCTGAGTAGCTTATTAGTATAGTTTTTGTTAAAAGAGTGGGAAAGATTTATTCCATGGGGATTGATATTCATGGTGGAGAATATATATTTATATATACATATATTCATAATGGAGTATAACAAGGATATATCATAGTAGAATATAGCAATGGAACTCAGCCTTTATAGTAAAATAGACCTGGGTTTGATTTCTATCCCCTATACATAGGCATGCAAAACTTGGCAAGTAAACTGTTTTCTTATCCACAAAAATAGTAAAAATATCACCTACTCCATAGGTTTTATTTTTAGATGGAAAGATGGAGGATGAAGCAGGATGATGGAAAATAGCTGGCACAAAAATTGAGGAAACAGAATTGTTTATGGAATAGCATAAACTTGGGAGAGAGCAAATTATCTAATAGAAGAGAAAGGACCTACACAGGAATAATGAAAAAGGTATTCTAAAATGTGATTTGGATTCAAACTGTAGAAGACTCTTAATGACTGTCCTGTGCAAAAGTTTGGGACTTGTCATATATCCTTGGGTCAAATTCTTGCTGGCCGGCAAAGCTATGCACATTACTTAACCTCTCTCTGTTTCAATATTCTCATCTATGAAGTGAGAATTAAGTGAGGTGGAATATGTAAAAAATTAAGTCCAGTGTGTAATCTATACTAAATATTTGATTAATATTACATATTAATATGACTATTTATAATAGTAATATTCAGGAAGGAAATATTTACTTGTGTAAGAGACTACATAATAAAAATGCTTTGTCTGAATAAATTGGTAGCAGTGGACAAAATAAATTGGAGAGGAGTCTTAAGCAGTGAAATCGAGATAAGGATGAGTTCAAAGCTAACTTAGGACATGCACAGAAAGATAAACACTGTTGAAAATAAGTCCTGGGGGGCACGCTTTAGACGCCTGGTAGCTCAACAGGATGTAAGTATGCCTCAATGAGGACCTGTGTAGGGTGTATGCAGTGAGAATAAATGAAGGAAATGGTGATAAGAGTGGCTGTGAAGGAGAACCACCCAGTCTTGGAGAGAATAATTATTTTAGTTTTTTGAGTCAATAGAAAAATCAATCTTGTAAAAATATTGAGTAGGAAGTTTATAGTAGATGATTAGAGTCCCAGGGAGAAGGCATGGCTGAAAATAGAAATTTAAAGGCAGACATTAAAAGTGACAAATGAAGTTATAATTATAAATGGATTCTTATTAATTAATGAAAATATTTTCTGAGCTTATTAATAGTGTTTAAAGAAAATGACAATTATATTTCATAAAGGTCTACAATACCAGTGTGTTGTCCAGATACCCTATTTTTATTGCATAATAAATGACAAGCCATGCTATAAGCTGGAGACATACAAACAGGGAATGGGAACTAGGTTTCATGAAGAAAAAAAATAATCACGGAATCGATGCCTCAAGGAAGTTTGATTTATTCTGGAAATGGAAAGTGGAAGAGGGTGTAGAGCTACTTTGCATGTTTCAAAGACAAAAAATAAAATAAATGGTGCTTTTTTCTGGGCAACAACTTCTTAGGAATCTTTTGACTCCATTTAACTGGTCTCATTTGAGAAGGGTTGGGCTGAACACTTCCTACAGTACTCAGAGAGGAGATGTACTTTGTGGATAGAACAATTGAGTGGTTTGAAAGAAATTGTGATTTTATGATTAGGCTGTCTTTTAAGCTTACCACATGGAATGAAGTGAAGGATAGCTGTTCCTATGGTAACTAAACAAGTTTTTTAATAAGATAGGAGGAAGTGGAAAAACTCATTTTCAGCTTAGACTCAGTGACTAGAATAGTTTCACTGACCCAATAGTCTGAAAATGAGGGGAAAATCTTAACTGTTCCTGGATACTCTTAGAAGAAATGTTGGAGGCTCTTGGGAACAGATATTCCCCATGAACATATCTGTTGGGAAATGTGGCTATCAAAAGACAGTATAATCACAGGCTAGGGTAAAGTCATTTTGCCATGAAACTAAGAGAAAGCAAATAAATTCTGTCAAATCTTATGACAGGTTACCAAACTATTTCTAACTAGGACAGTACCTTAGGTAGAAGTAACTTAGGGTAAAATGCCCACCCTAGTGAGCCATTTATGCAATACCTAACAAGGTACCAAACGTTACTGTGGTGGATTAACTAATGGTCAACTTGGAACACACTGCTGAGTCAGCAGTTTTGACTGCGGAAGACCCGCCTGGAGATTGTTGCCAACAGCATGAAAGGAGAACTATATGGGGAAGACAGCATGCTGTTGGTTCTCCTAGAGAAGCTTGACATGCTTTTTTTCCTGGTATGAACTCAGCTGTTCTCACTGTCAGAGGAGATCAGGTCCTCACTATTACTAAGAATGGTTACAGTTCTCTTAAGGGGAGCTCTGGTCCTTGCCTTGAGTGCTGCTTTCAGTCTCCAGTGAAGATCTCTCAACCTGGTGACCCAGATCCTTCACCTTGCTGGAACAGATTTTCTACATTCCACCACTGGCCTTTGCACCTACCCAGTGCAGAACCTTGATACAAATTTGCATGAGACATTGTCATGGACACTAGGCAACCAGCTGGATTCATGGAGGATATTGCCATGGGATTCAGGCCCTCAGCAGAAAAATAAAGCAAGGTAAAAGTGATAAGTCGGATGTGGAAGAGTATTACACAGAGGATCATTAAGGAATTGCCCACTAATAAAATGACCAGTGTGATGTTTAGCACATAGCTGCACACAACAATGTATTGAACTGAGCAGGAGACATTTTAATTACAAAGGACATGAGTTTCTCAAAATGATACTATTTCAAATTTCCAAGGTACACTACCAAAGCTCTGCAAATATTGTGAGTAGCTGAAATTACGCATTCTTGGTAAATTGCTAGTTTGTATCTGCCTTTCAAGGAAACTTTGATTCTGTTGCTAACTTTTTCTTTCTTTTTTTTACAATTTTGCTCATAGACAATTTTTAAGAGACTGCCATGGAAAAAGAGTAAGATGACAATTTTGTCTGCTATAATACTGAGAAATATATGGTGGCATTTGCAGCCTTCTCTTGTGCTATAATGCGCCTTATTCAGACTTCCATCATTCCATAGTGTCATCATAACTCAACAAAACAGTCCATCATCCTATTCAACTCTTTTTAGTTATGGGCTTCTAAAATTAGTCTTAGGAGTAGAAATTCCAAGATACTATCTCAAGGGCATTTAAAGATACTAGAAAATTCTGTGCTCATCTATGCCAAAATAACTGCTCAGTACCTTTTATTTGTAGCTTAATATTTCTTCCCATTATATTAACCATATGTCAATATTTCTTAAACATTAAAAGTACTCACTATATTTTTGTATGTTTATATTTTGTCTTCCAAATTTGATCATAAATTTACTTGTACTACAGTAGATATCCTGTGGAATATATAGACACAGTGACTTAATAATTGTGCATTAAGGGAATAAATGACACCCCGACCATCTTGCCACCCAAAAGAAAAAAACAAAGCATGCTATCAGTGGATTTGAGCATATTACATGTTCAAGTTTCTTGGGTAGAGATACGTGCCCTATACACGTAAGTTTTTGAAACATGTTAAGTGATAAATTTGGATGAAGGCCATGCCACAAGTAACTGAACTTACTCTGTATCTGCAACAGTGCAAGTATCACACCAACTGTAAATACAGCGCTTAACTCAAGGCAGTGACTCTAAGCCCACTCAACAAAAGATGCCATATTATCATATAAGTTGCCTATGTCAGCTTAAAGGACTTTCTTTTCATGTAACTTGTGCCATTTTTTAAAATATTTTATTAATAATAAAAGACAAGACAGAAGAGAATCCCCCATACTTGCTACATTGCCTGCTATAAAGAGATGCTTGGGTTGCTGCCCAGAGGCCTGGCCAAATCTACAAAACAAAAGTTGGTTGATGTTCCTTGGTTGCTATTAATCCAGCCAGACCTCCGAAACAGCAGGTTGCTTACGGGGGGGGGGGTGTTAGTGTTTGTCCCCGATTCCAAGCCCGCGCGCCGGTGCCGCGCGGGCTGGGCGGGGGTCCCGCGAGGGGTCCTACTCGTTCTCCTCCAAGGTCCTGATATCAGGACCCCAGAGGGCAGTCCACAACTTGGTGATACAAAGTTGTTCATAATCTGACTCCTACCTATCCTGTCCCTTCTTTTTGAGACAGGGTTTCACTATGCAGTTCAAGCTGGCCTTGAACACAATTTGTACCCCACGTTGGCCTCAAACTCACAGTGATTTTCTGCCTCAGTCTTCTGAGTGGTGGTGTTACAGTGATGAGCCACTATACCTGGACTTGCACTTTGCAAACTTCATTCTGGCTATTACACAATATGCAGTTCTATGCTCATGCCATGCAACTTCACGTCATTACGGACTAGGAGTACAAAATAGACTGTGTTTGTTTAGATTTAAAACAAAATGACAATTGGGTACAATTTACAGGGTGGCAAGTTTGAGTTCAATAAAATATCCAACAACAAAATGACTTTCTTCTACTATTTTAAATGGCAGCACAGTGATAAAGTGAATACTATAAAATTTTGTGTTGGATATTGCTATGGATTAAAAACTGGTGGTCAACTTAGCATCAGCTGAATTACATTAGCATGGTGCTGAGTGTAGATGGCCCACCTGAGGAAAGTTGCTAGTATAAATAGAGATGTGGAGAAGAAGAGCTAGGCATTGTGGGCTCTTCCAAGTGTTGCTGTTATGAGCTGTTGCTTCTCCTGGAGGAGCTTGTCATGTTTGCTTCCCCAATATGGATTCGGCCATTATCGTCAGAGGAGCTCAGGACCTCATCGCTTAGAGTGGCTGCGGTTCACTTTGAGGGAGCTCTGCTGCTTACATTGAGCATCACTTCCTGGCTCCAGAGGGGAAGATGAGTGCTGAAGAAGCTTGTCACACTGGGCTTCCTGTCATGTTCTCATCGTTGGAGGAGCTCGGGACCTTACTGTCACTGAGGATGGTTGTGGTACTTTTCAGGGCAGCCCCATTCCTTATTTTGAGCGTGACTTCTTGGCTCCAGTATAGAACCCTCAACCTACTGCACAGCTCCTTCACCCCACTGGCATAGACTTTCTAGCTTCCACCACTGACCTTTGGCCTTTCCAGCACAGATCTATAAATTGGACTGGCATGAATCCTTATCATGGGCTCTTCAATTTCCAGTCGGATTTGTGGGAGGCATTGTCATGGGCTCTGACTCCTCAGCTGGATTCATGCAGGACATTGCTGTATGATTCAGGCCCTTGGCTGAATATTCTGGGTCTTTAGTGTTGTGGATAGATTTTCCTGCACTTTCTTGTGTTTAACTCTAGGTGATCATCATAAAACAGTATTATAAATTCTGTGTCCTGTATGCAGTTGTTCTCCCTGTAACCCCTGACTACAACAGGTATCTTCTCAACATGTTTTTAACTATTTTAATTATTAATTTATATTTTCTAAATATTTTATTGTAGAATATACCATTTATTAAAGTAATCTTATTTTAAAATGGAAAATGGGAAAATGATTCATCTATCAAGTACATATTTTGTACCAGGACATATGTTCAGTGTTTTATGAAATTTAGATGTATCAATGGTAAGAGAGTGTTTTCTGTCTTAACTCTTTCTTAAAATTATACAATAAGCACAAATTTGAGCAAACAAAGTTTAAAGATTAAGCAACTTGCTGAAGATCAGCTAATAAATATTTAAACCATTATTGAGGACCTGGCCTAGATCTCCAATCTCCTGATTGAGTGTATGGTGAAGGCTTAAATAAATGAGACAAGTGGTATGATTTTAGGGCTCCAGTAAGGTCAAAACCTTCTAGTAGAATTCAAGACTCTGTGGGCTAAGAAAAGAAATGTTTCTGGGCAGTTTGTATTTATTTTTTCAGTCAAGAAAGGGATTAGAGTGGAAAATGCATGAAACTCAGCAGGATCTTGGGAGTGGTTCAAAGACTTTTCCAAGTAGCAGATTATGTTAATTTAGGAGAAGTATCTTGACCTTGAGTATAATCCTGATATGACTCACGAAGGCGTAGATGGTCTTACACTAAGAAGAGTCAATGGGAAATCTCAGATAGGTGGTACCAATAATTCCAATTTTTCCTTTTATCCCATAAGACAATATGTAAAACCAGTCACTGTGAATTTGTGGTCCTCAAGAAACCATGACTCAAAAGTCAGGCATTTCAACACTTTACTACAATTCTTTCCTAGAAGATGGTCTCTGTATACTAGAGTTTATACAATATATGTTGGATCCATAAATAATCTCAACAGTATTGTTGCCACTTGTGTGTAGTTGGGTTACAGTGAGAAAAGTTGCAACTACATAATTCTGAATATTATGCAGTTATTATGGCAATTAATCTTGATATATTGACTTCATTGGATTAGGGAATACCTAGTAGAATGGAGAGCATGCTCCTAGATGTGCCTGAATAGATCATGGGGTGTGGCCTTGAGTACTACATATGGTCCCTGGTCTGTTCCTCTTTGACATTGTTTCCCTCCTCTACTCCCCAGCTACCATGAAGTAAGTAGTTCTGCTCCACCACACCTTTCTATGATGTTCCTTCCTTGAACCCAACTAACTATGAACTGAATCCTCCCCAACCATGAGTTAAAATAAACTTTTTTTCCCTTTTAAGTTTAAAGTGCAAGTATCGTGCCTCAGAAACAGGAAAACTGACTAGTACAGAGAATTGCTACTAGAAGTGGGGTAGTTGCTGTGAATGGACCTGAACTTATGGTTCACATAAGCAGAACACAGAAGCACTGGAGTGTTGAAAGCACTATAGCTGATGGAGGATTCTGGTCATCTCTTGGAAGACCAGGATGCTGATAGAAATGTGGACAATAAAGGCTGGGTTCTTACTGATACTAACAGCAAACCTTGACAATAACCACATGATGCTGGCTTTTCAAGCATATAGAATGCAACAACTATAGGGTCACAAAGGCTTCTAGCCAGATTTGTGAGTGTGGGAGACCAGTAAGGAAGGGGAGCCTCTGAGAAGGTAATACACAAAGCTGCAGGAATGAAGTCAAAGGTGCAGTGGAGACTTCAGGAAGTTAATGATTCTAAGAATGTGAAAATTCAGCTGAGGTAAACTGCAAGCCATGATTAGAACCAGCTGAAGGGAGAGGGTCTGTAGGCTTCAACTGGCAAGACCATAGGAATGGGACTATCTGTGTGTATTGGAACTCACATTTTACTACAATGTGATCTGAATACTGGACATAGAACTACAGGATTTAATGTTTTTCTGCTCATTTTTGGTCTTGCTTTGATCTGTTTCTTTTCTATTTTCCTATTCATCTCTTTTGGAGTGGAAATGATTACACTGTGCTATTGTACCTTAGGATTATGCAAGTTGTTTTTGATTTTCTTAGAAATTTATAGTTAAGAGTTTGCCCTGAGTCTCAGAAAAGACTTAAATTTAGATATTTAAAAATTCTGGATCTGTTGAGACTTTGGGAAAGGAATTATTGAAGTTCTGGTTGTATACAGGATAGCTGTATTGTATTAGGTGGAATTATGATTTTTCTGTTGTGTTTATTTGGAAATTAAATATGACTTATAGAGATGTGCTTGAATGTGAAGCTGACAACAGGTGGAGAGTGACCATTAATCTTGAAACGTCAAATTAATTGGATAAAGAAATATTTAGCATCTAGTAACTAGTAGAGCATGTTCCTGCATGTGTCTGGGTGGGTTACTGAAGCAAGGCCTTGGGTACTTGGGTAGTTGCTCCATCCCTGTTCTTCTCTGGCACTGTTCCTCTGCTCTGCTTTCCAGCCACCATGAACTAAGTAGTTTTGCTCAGTTGTCCCCTTCTGCCATGATGTCCTGGCCTTGGAGCTAGCCAACTATGTGCTAGATCCTTTCAAGTCATGAGCTAAATTAAACCTTTCCTCCTTTAAGTTTTGGGTGCCAGGTATTGTGTCTCAATAATGGGAAGGCTGAATGAAACATTCCTAGCTCTTTGTCCCAAAATATCCTTTTCAGTTCTTCTTATGTGCTCTAGAAAAATACAAGACATATTTTTAATCATTTTTAAATCATTCATAGTTCTTATTTCTAACTGCTGATATTTTCAAAATCCTGAATTTTTCCATTTCTGAGATTTAATTTAGACTTCAGTATAAATTAGTAGTATCAAGAGTTTGT
>RJWM01045595.1:0-12728 GCA_004363535.1 Dasyprocta punctata | reverse complement strand
CTATGGTACTTCCTGGTTTGTGCCTTTCACTTTCTCTCTGCTTCATCTATACTGATTTTTTCCTACTATCGGTCCCCCAATACAGATTCTGTAGTTTCCCAAGGGCCTCTGCCCCTTGGACTTCTTCCTTCAAGCCAACCCAGAAACTGAAGCTAAATCAATTTTCTCAGAGTACAATTCAAAATATGTTTTTTCTGTTATGACTCTCCATTGCATAAAGAGTAAGATTTAAACTTGATAACTGACTTTTAAGACCATCCATGATCTGGTTTCAGCTTTCCTTCATAATCAGACTTCACACAGATCCTGTTTCTGTTTTTTGCAGCATACCTATAGTTGAATTAGCTCATGTTAGAAAGTGCTTATGAGAAAGTCTATTTGAACACACCAGTGTTTGAAGATTTTGGGAGACTCTACTGCTCATTACTTACACTGTATTTCAGCAAAAATGAGCACTTGTTTTCTTTGCTCCTCCTTTTTCTTCTCTCTGTAATGTTCTCCAAATCATGCTCATCAACTCTAAGCAATCTTAAAGACACTGATGGAGCACAGTGGTGCCTCATTTCACAAACTTAATTCATTCCATGATTCTGGCCACAAATCGATTTTAGTCATGAACCAAATAAAATTTTCCCATAAAGTTCAGTGTGAATAAGGTTAATCTGTTCTGAACCATATGCATTTTTTAACCATAAAAACATGAAACAAAAATACAGTACAGTACAGTATGAAGAGAGAAAACACTACCCTTGCTTGAGGTGACTTCTAGCATGGAGGACAGGGAGGTGGAAGGGAAAGAGGTTACAGTTTAGAGGGAGAATCTCCCTTCATTAGGACATCAGGGACATCTCCTTCAGGGATTTCCTCTCTCCTTTTTCTCTTAGCTGCAGGGTCAATTTTGATGAAAAATCTGTCTAATGTCATTTGTTCTTTCCTGTGCTGTGTAACCCTCTGGAAATGAGAGACCACATTATCATTCATCAGATTTAACAGTCTGTTCATTACCATTATGCTTGAGTGGTGCTTCTCAAAGAAATCCTGGTGCTCATTCTATTTTTCCATAATGGATTTTATCACATCACTGCTAACCTCTTTGCTGTTGTCCTCTTCCTTAGTGGAATCTCCTCAACAAGCGCCTTCTGCCGCTCACTCTGGAGTTCAGCAAGTTCTTCTCTTGTTAGCTCCTCAACAAGCTCCTCTATGTCTGCACCATCAATATTCAGATCCATACTCTTATACATGATCACAATCTTCTCCACTACCTGTGTATCTGACCCTTCAGTGTCACATTTAGTGACACATTCTGGCCACACTTTTCTCCACCTGAGTTTAAGGTCTTGTATGTGACATTTTCCCAGGTTTTGTCAATGAGTTTGATATGTACAGGGCATTGAAATGTTTCTTTTAGAACTCTTTTGGAGACAAGGATGTTGCTTCAGTGAAACTGAAACACCTGGTGAAGAGCACCTTTGTGCACAGCTTCTTGAAGCTGCAGACCATGTGCTGGCCCATGGGCTGCACAAGAGGTGTCATGTTGAGGAGGAGAGGAATTTGACCTTTATGAAGTCGTACTCACAGTCCATATCATCCACTAAGGTGTAGGGTGCCTTGGGACATTGTCCATTAGAAGAAGAATGCACCTTTCAGGAAGTTGGTTATCAGAAAGATATTTATTAATGGTGAGTGTGAACACCTCATGCACTCATTGCATGCACAATTGCCCATGACTAAAGCTTTTGCATTGGCCTCCCACATGACAAGCAATCTGGCTTTGCTTACATTCTCTTCCTTTATGCATGGAGGGTTGGGGAATGTACACCAATAGTGGTTTAATCTTCTTTTTTTGTTTTTGAGACAAGGTCTTGCTATATAGTTCAGGCTTACCTTGAACCTACTATGTAGTCCAGGCTGGCCTCAAACTTGTGGCAGTCTTCCTGCCTCAGCCTACCAAGTGCTGAAATTACAGGTGTGTACCATCACACGTAGCATAGTGGCTTAATCTTTAGATGGGCACTTGCATTTTTCACTACAAGTGGGTCAATCTGTCCATGGACTTGTGCCCTGCAATGTCTTTTCCTCCTGTGTGATATTGGTCGTATTTGGCCTCTTCCAAAAGAGCCCTGTTTTATCACAGTTGAACACTTGTTGAGTGAGGTATCCTGCCTTTGTGAATTCCCTGAATTTTTTTCTTGTAGGCTTCTGCAGCAGCCTTGTCAGAACTGGAAGCCTTGCCATGTCTTATCACACTGTGGATGCCACTTCTTTGATTTTATCAAATCACTCTCTACTGGCTTTAAATTCATCACTTGTTGTACTTGTATAGGGGTTTTCTTGCAGTAAATTACTGTGCAATTTCTTGCCTTTTTCACCCCTTTTAGCAGTTGCGCCTTCTGCTTGGTTAACATCATTACTGCTTTTGCCACAACAGCTCTTTTGATGGCATCTTTAGTCTTCAAAATGCTCAAGATTGTCAACATCACCATCTTGCACTCTTGAGGACAGATCAGTCACATGAATACCATGCTCATGGTCTCCTACAATTTCCTTCTTCAATTCTATGGTTACTTGCTTCAAAACTTTTTTCTTCCCATTCTTGTTCAGCAGTTTTTTTTACCTTCATTACTCTCTGCACATTCTTGTCACCTTCATTACTGCTCTGCACGTTCTTTGGAGTCATACTGGATTGATTGAATAATACTGTACAATACCGTATGTGCTAAAAAGCATACGAAAAAGCATCACAGCAGGTGTGCACAGGTCTGTCTGCAACTGTGATCTTGACCAGGAAGCCACGATCACATGTCAGAGCAAGGAATATGGCCATGTTCCTGAAGGGAAAATGGTTGTGGTTGTGTTCATGATTAAATATGGAGTCTGTGAACAGAAATAAAATTTTGCCGAGAGCTTTTGTTTGCAAATTGAACTGTTCAAGAACAGAAGCATTCACGAACCAAGGCATTGCAGTACCACTTCTTCCATAAAGCTTATCTTGATTTCTATGACTGAATGCCATTTTTAACCATCTAAAAACTCATAATAGTTATGATGTGTGGCACATACCTGTATCCATCAGATCTTTTATTTATCTAGTACTGCCTAAGACAGGGTAATGTTGGAGAGAAAAGCTATATTGGAAGTTTGATTTACGTATTTATACTGTTTGGGTGAAGTATTCCCAGTACCATCCAGCTTTTATTACTCTGAGTTAATATTTCAATCATGCTTAATCAATTTTCAAGTTGGTTTGGTCATTTAGTTTTGGGTTTTCAAGCTCCAGTGAACTTCAGATGTGTGCCAGACTCCACAGAACCAACCATTTCTAGGTATAGAACATTTACAGCTGAGAGCAAGTTATGAGTCATAATGATCCAATCTAACTCCTGCCTTGAGAATCCAGTTAATTTATCTCTAACATTTGTAACCTCCGTGTGACCCTTGTCACATGCTCTTTCATTTTAGTAAACACTTGTCTCTTTAATGTCATGTATTGTTTTCTTTCTTTACATGAGTTTCTTAAATATCTAACCTATAATTTTCCTTGATGATAGAATCTGGGCCTGCCTAGGATGCATTTGTTGACTATAAAGATACTCAATAATGTAGAAGAAACATATCCATCCTTCAACTACTTCCCTTGGAGCAGTCAATTCTCATCATAGTTTCTAATGAAACTATAATGCATGAAGGAAATCCAGCGGTCCAAACAATGCTAAAATAGTACTACTATCAACAATTCACTTACTTATTCATTCTACAAACAATCTTAAGCTTATAATTTGTGACATGCACTATGCAAGACTGTAGATCCAAAACTAAATCTCTGGAGAACCAAAAATGAATTAAATATAGTTCATCTCTCAAGGAGCTCATGGAGCTGCATTGAAAAAGACTATGGACCAATAATGTAACCTAATATAGGAGGTTGAATAATGAAACCGTGTTAGAGATTTACATCAGATTTTATAGAAGCATAGCGATGGAACCTTAATTCAACCCTTTGTGTAAGTGGGGGACACTCAAGGGGATCCAGGAGTGTTGGCTCAGGAGTTGGCCATGAAGGATGAGTAGGGGGAAAAGAGGTGATAAAAAGGGACAAAAATTTATGAGCCTTGCAAGTTGTCAAGCTGGACAAGGAGCTCTACAGAACATGGGCATTGCTAGGCTTACAAGTTTTCAACAATTTCCAGCCCTTTAGTTTGAGATTTTGACTGTTACAAACAGGCCTAGGAACGGAAGAGGTTACTAGCTCTCCAATCAAACCTTTTGCTGTATTACCTTTTGTGCTAGACTTACAAGTAACGATGTATTCACTGCATACTTGACATATGCCTTGGTGATACTTAGAAGCCCTACTGCTTACACTGGAAACATGATAGCTTGTTCTTCTAATATAAATTGTGCACTTGAAACATTCATAAGTATTATATATTAAGATGTGATACTGGTAGGATGCTTTCTTTATGAAAGTTTTCTTCTATGGAAGTTAGTATGTGAGAAATTCAAATTTATGAATGACAATTTTCCATGAGACTGATGTGAAATTATGTGTGTTCGGGTATATTCTCTCAAGTCAAAGATTACTTATATTGGTCATATAAATTTTACTCAGTGGTTTAAATGGGGCAACTGTACTTTTACTCCTATAATAGTTTTGTGCTATTTTACCTCTATTATGCATTGACTTTTAATAAAATTAACTATTTTTAAATTAAAAAAATTTGTTTTTTTTGAGACAGGGTCTTCCTATGTAGCCCAGGCTGGCCTTGAACCCACTATGTAGCCCTGGTTGGCCTTGAACTTGCAGCAATCCTCCTGCTTCAGCTTCTGAAATGCTGGGATTAACGGTTTGCACCATCACTCCTGGCTATCTTTTTTTTCCTTTTGGTACCGGGGATCGAACTCACAACCTCACGCTTGCCAAGCAGGTGCTTATGCAGCTATTATTTTTGATAGCAACTTTTATTTACTTATACTTTACAATGATGGAAGTGCTACTGCACGAATGGGTTATATTTTAGTTACAGTTATATCACTACGTATTTTGTATGGCACTTTTTATTTTATTTTATATTTTAAAAGTTATAATATTTCCTGACATATAGTAGACACTATATTAGTATTTATTAAATTTAGATTCAAATTTCTTAACTTGAATTATTCAGGTGTAGAAACTTGAAGTTGCATATTAGAAATAATCTGTTCCAAATCAGTCAGTTTACTCATATGGAAAATGAAAGCAAACAGAGCTGTCACTTTCTCAAGGTCTTTCTACCATTCACTGTTGTTACCTGGCCTGGAGTTAAGGGCTCTGAACTCCTGGGTCATTGTTACTTCTCCTACACTCAGTTATACACATTTTTTTTTATTCGAAAACAATGTACATAAAGTGCTTGTAAACAGAACATATGCATTTACCAAATCTACACTGCTGAAGGTAAGTTTTTTAAAGGCAAGAAATCTCAAATTGCTTCAAGATTATGTTCATTAATTCATTCTTTCATAAAATTCATTGACTGCATATTAGGTACCAGGCATTGTATGATCCAAAAACATGCCATAATTTGCCAGCATTCAAGAGAATGATACATATAAATATAAAATTGTTATATGCTCTGATTTCTAACATCAAAATATCTACTTTTTTCTATTGCTTACTTTGCCTTTAATATAACTTTAAGCAAAGTGTGGTAAGAGTTCAATATGTTTCTGAACTGTGAAAAATATATCCTTTGTCCTTGGAATTATGTAATTGGTACTTACAAACATTTAGAAATTAATTTAAGATGGTCATGTTAACTTAACGGCAGGTTCAAATGTCAAATACTATTCTGTGCAGAAGTCTCCTATATTTTCATAACCTCAGATATAGAACCAACACATGAGACTAACTCAGGATACCTTCAAACGTTCTAGGCTACAGACCACCAAAGCACTGTGGAAGTCACCATGCAAGTTATTTAGGGAATAGGTGTGTGCTAAGATATACAAAAAGTTCTCAGCGATCACCTGACTGCTGGTGTCATTGTTTCGGTGCTTTTGTAAATGTGAACCTACAAGACTGTCAAGTGACTTTCTAATCACATGAAAAATGGAATGGGAAATAGTACTGACTTCTGCCTTACCCCAGGGTCTGCAGGTAGCCACACTCTAAAGGATGATCGTTACCTGCAAAAGCTCCTCCACAAAAACTTTTCCTCAAAGATTTTTTCTTGGTTTTAGAATATTTCTTTGAGTAAAGGTATGAGTTTTAATTTAAATCCAATTCCAATTTGAAGACCTCCCCATTTCTCTGCATACTAATTCAATGAAGATATGTGTTTTTGGACCTTCAAGTTTATTTTTTCAAATATTTTCCATTTTAATCCTTTTGGCATTTGTGGTTCCTATGCTCTGTGTGTGAGAGAGCATGAACTTGCATGAGTGTGAACTACTAAATGAAGTAACTCTACCATAAATGCACTTGGTGTTGATTTCCTATTATCTTGTTTTGAAGTCCTGTATTACTTTGATTGACTTTATTCTGTTTCATTTTGTTTGGTTGTATTCTCTTTAAAACAAACAAATAAGTAAATAAATAAATACACTTGGTATTGGACTCCGGCCATGTTCTCATAAAAGATTCCAGGTGCAGTGCAGCCTTTTTCCTCGTCGGCTAAAACTGTTACATTTTTGGGCTTCTTAGGAGAGAATCTAATATTTTCAATATTTTAATAAAAATAAAATTCATCTTATTTCTATTGAAAATTTAATGGGTACAGTTTACTAAAAAGGGATACTTGTTCTGCCCTTATTTAAATAGTAAGATGAGAACAGGTAGAATATTTGTTCCTAACCAATATCAAAACTTCTGAATGAAAAGAAAAAAATTCAAATAGTCATTTGTTTGTTTCCTTAGAAGTGAATAGGTTATCTTTAATAATGATCTAAAGTCAATGATTAGTTGTAGCTTTCATGGAAACGCCAAAATTCATATATGTTAATTTTTAGCCACCTTTGTTTTTAATAGCAATAAGATAAAACATGCAATTGTAAATAATTTCTTTTTCCATACCAGGAATTGAACTCAGGATCTCACGCTTGCCAGGCAGGTGCTGTGTCACTGAGCTATGTCCCTGGCTCCAAAGATTTTTGTAGGAAAGAAAACCAATAAATGATCTTACACTAAAAGACTAGATAGACTATAACCAGGTGATACACATATAATCTCTGCACATTGGGAGACAGAGGCAGGAGGATTGTGAGTTTCACATTAGCCTAGACAACTTAGACTCAACCTCAAAATAAAAATGGGCTGGGTATTTAGGTCAATGTAAAGGTTCTGGATTCAATCCTTGGCATCAGAAAAAAGAGAGAGAGAAAAGGAGAGAGAAAGAGAAGGGAGGGAAGAAAGAGAAAGAGAGGGAAAGAGAGACAGAGAGAGACACATGCACACATACACACACAGAGACAGAGAGAGAGAGAGAGGGAGGGAGGGAGGGAGAGAGAGAGAGAGAATCATGCCACCATTTTTAATGGCTAAATTTTTATTGGCTCAGCTTTCCCTAGACACTTATTCTCTGAAATTGTCTTGTTAGTTATTTGTTTTAGTCTTTAACTCATCTAATAGACTAAAAAAACTACCTGTGAGGAAGTATCTTTTATATTTAGTTCACCAGTATGTCCCAGCATTATTAATAGAGAATATAGCACTGAAAGCACTCTTGAGAAATATGGGTTTGAATGGTTGATTGAATAAGTGAATGAAATATGACTTGCATCTAGAAACATTCAGCCCTTACTCAAAAATTTCTATACTCCAAGCCTTTGCCTCATTCAATGCTCAAAAATACTCCTGCAACATATAGCTGTGTAACTTTAGAGATACCATGTGATCCAAGGATAGTTTTAGGGTTTTTAAGAACCTGTACAATGAGAGATTAGATTGGATAATTGATTAAATCACTTCCAACTCTATAGTTCCAGGATTATGTGACTTGGGGTAAATATGGAGATATTTACAAGGATTTTGAGACTAGAAAATGTGTCTCTCTATTGCCATAGATTTCAGAATGTCATCTATAGCACTAAGGCATTAATGTCAGTCTCAGCCTGGGCATGTACCATCGCCATGTCAGAAAAAAGACTAAAGCAATTATGCCTATTGCTCTTACCATGTAAGGAGCATAGCTCTGTGACAAAAATAGGGCTAAAGATAAACTCTTTGCCCCACCACTTGTCACCGAGCAACTGTGGCTCCAGAAACCCATTCATATCTCACCACATTCCTCTAGCATTCATTGAGACACAGTTGTTCAGATATGCAGCTTCGTGTGAAACATGGTGCTTCAAAAGTCCCTCAATTAAGCCAGACATGGTTTCTTTCCAAAAAAGAGAGAGAAAAGCAGACAATGAATTAATAACACTGAAGAAAGAACTATAAAGTGGGAAGTCCTCCCAAGGAAATTAAACCTTGCTCTTCTTGCATAAAGCTCGAGTTACAATCATTTGGAGAAATCCCATGAGCACAGACTACAATGGCCCTAGAAAAGGGGTGGAACATTAGACCTCTAGGCATAAACCGGGCTTGGTCCTTTCTCTGTCAGCTGTGCCTTTGCGTAGTTCTCAGAACAACTCCATTCAGGGGTATGGGGCTTGGGTCTCCCAAACTCATGCTCTTTTCTACTACATCATGTTGCATTTCCATGTTAGGAGGATAACTCTGTCATAATGTGTGACATTTCTAATGTTTATTCTTGAGGTTCCTGGCCTCAGGGCTTTTTGGAGCTAATCCAGACCATTTGGAATCTCCCTGAGTAACCCAGATGAAGACTGATGGTGAGGTGAGCCTCTCTTTTCTGATGTGAGGCTGATAAGTGAGTGAAAGCCATAGGATGAACCGAGCGATGTTTCCTCACTATGCTCTTCAGTGGAGCCAGCACACTTTCCAGGAGATGCTGTCTCTTGTGGTTGCTGGAACATATTTCAAGTTGCCACAGTCTCTCTGACACAGAATAGAGCTAATAACTAGTTCTATTCATTTGTTTTAATCTCTTAAAGGATCTGCTCAGCCCTGACATTTCAGTTAATCAGGACTTGATAATCTTATTCTGATATCATTTAAAATATGCTCCAGTAGTTCAAACAATAATCTGTTGGCATTATCAGGATAAGTGCACACCTTTCTTGACCCAGAGGATGATATGAGGTGATGCCTACAAGCCCTGGGCATGTGCCTCTTACACCAATTTAACATCACAACAACACTGTGAAGAAGGTACTATCATATCCAATGCAAAACTGAGGAAGTTGGGGGACAAGAAGCTTAACCTGACCTCCCATAATTAAATGACAGTTAACATGCGAACTCTGAAATCTGCTCTTTAAGAAAGCATGCCTTAAAAACACGGCCTTCAAAATGTTGGCATGCATAATAAAATTATTCATACACTTTACTAAATTATTCTTGTATGTTCTTACTTCATATTTGCAATTGTATAGACAATGTCTCAGAGATAAAGAAAAATAGTTTGGGGTAAAATAACTATTTTGGAAATATAATGATTTGTTCTTGCAAATTGGAAGAACAAATTGGAAGGTTAACTACAGGTATTCTCAGATATTGGACATAGTATCAAATGTTTATTATTCAACTCATGGCAATTTTTCTTAGACAGGCATTCATGCAAAACAGGGGTCACTTGTAGGTCTGCCTGTTTGCGGTTGGGCGGGCTCTGGGGTATCCAGTAACACAGGGTAAGGGCTGTGGTTGAAGATGACAAGAGATGACATTCTAGGGATGCAGGATGAAAGTCAAGCTTGGTTTTTCAGAAGCAGATTGCTGCTCAGGGGGATTTTAGTCCTCTGCATAATCCCCTTCACAATTTCAGTCCATCCCACAACTCCAGGCCCAGAAAGGCAAGAGAAGCTCCAGACCATAGTGGGCTTATTCAATCTGCAATCCAGAGACCAGGAGGTACCTTAGGCTGGGCCAATTTCTGCCTAAATGGCTAAAAAGACTCAGTTTCTTTACCTAGAATTAACCCATAGCACAGAGGGAAAATGCCCTTCAAGATAGCTTAGGCTGCCCCTTTGTGACTATAGCTACCCTAAAAGCTGTCCTTGTCATCACTGTATATATGTGTCAACTGCATACATTATTTTGAAAAGATATTAAGAAGTCCATGGTGAGATTTACCCTAAGCTCAGTAATGCTCCAAGGGCTGATATCTGGCTAGGTGCCTCTCCAGGCCAACTCTTCAAGACCTTACATGATTAGGGACAAAATTAGACACTGCAAAGGAATGAATACTAGTACCACAGGGCACATGTCAGTGTCCTGAGAGGACATGCAATGCAATTATAGAAGGACAATTGCTCGTAAAGGGGCTACTCTATTTCTATATCTAAGGAATCCTTTAGCAATCAGAAAAGAAAAAATAGCAGTTCCCCACTCCCAGGAACCACCCATGACTTCTCAGAAAATGTTTCTGGGCAGGTGCAAGCAAAGTCAGAAAGGGCAACAACAACCCAAGGCAAAACTGGAGTCATGGAGGTCTGCCCAAAGCCCCCGTAGAATGCACATGCCATGCAGAGTGGAACCTGGCCACTCACAACCTGGTTTGCTCCACGTCCTCCTGCCCTGCAGGCTGGCAAGAAGCTGAGTTTTGCCCACAGCTTTGTCCACAGTTGTTGGCCTGGCTTTATGCAGGATCACCTCAGGGATTACAGATATAGAGTGTGGCTATTTGTGACAGTGTCCCCATCCTCGGGGTTTCTTTGAACAAAGCACACAGGGATCGTAAAGTCAGAGACCACTACAGGGCTCTGAGGCAATGCTAACATCTTTAGATGAGCCACCTAACCTGATCTGAAAGAACAAAACTTATCCACATCACATCCATGCGTCTATTCCTTTTTTACTGGTTATGTAAAATGTCGGATCCACTTTATAAAAATGTAAAATACAGGAATATTTGAGGAAGGCATTGAAAGATCACTAGTCCCACTATTTGAAGTAATTAACTTTCTGGTATTTTTCTCGCTTGATTTTATCCTTCTAATAAATGTATGGAGGTTAGATATGAATATATATAGTCTATACTGTTGTCTATGGATGCCTACATTCTATACCATATATATAAAGATATACTTGCTATGATTTTTTAAAGTCTTTTTTTCTTAAAATTTCAGAAGTAAAATAAATAAGTGAAAGGGAAACAACACTTTCAAAGACTCCTATCATCTTAAAGATTTGCAAGGAGTGATTGATTACTTACTTTCCTCTGGTCATCTGTGAAAATACTTGTAAAAGCATGTCAGATTCAAAGGAGGACATGGCCAGGAAAGCATGGGGTACTGATCTTGGCCTTTGCTGTCTGGAAGATCTCTTTGACATCTGCCCTAAATCCTTTCTGCTGAATTAATTTCAAATGTGTTCCTTCTTGTTTCATGCTCAGTATAATTAGAAACAGCTGCTTCCTATAGTACCTCTGTCTGGCCTCTGAAGGAAACCTGTTACCACATCTCTTCCTACCCTTCTGGTGTCCTTTGATCCTGGCTAAAATGAGACAGAGTTGAGTTTGCCTTGCTCAAAGCTCCAACATGACTCATAGGGGTTTATCCTGTATGTGTTCTCCAGGCTCTCCATCTCAGACAGAAAGCCAGTTTCTCCCCACAGAGATCTCTGATAAAGGCCTCACCAGACCAGGGATGTGTATAGAGATGACCTCACTCACCAGCAGTGGGCTCCTATTTATACACTCCAAACTCAGTGTGGTCCCACACTGGAGTGCTGATTCATGGCTAGTGATTAAACTGTATTCAGCCTTTGCTGTAAATAAGGATAAGGAAAAAAGTTTATATTGTCCATTTGTGAATCTCTTTGGGCTCATCACTAAGAGAAAATGTTCTTTCTATAAATGAATTTCAGATTTATCTTAGGTCTTTTCAGGAATATGAAAAGAAAAAGAAGGGAGATTGATTTTAATGATGTGTAAATCTAAAATGAGATAATTACAGTGAATGTTTTAAAGACATTATATAGGAAATGGCCTTTGACTTTTAATAGGATCTGCTTTTCTAATAGTGAGTATTTATCAGGCATTATGCTCAGTATTTTGCTTTTGCTTATTTAATTCCTTGCAGTGACTCTATAAAATAAGTACTGTAATTATTATTATTATTATTATTATTTTTTTTTTACAGAGGAGAAAACTGAGGGACTGTATGTGCTTGCAGTAGTATGAGTAGATCTTAAACACATAATGCTTAGTTGGAACAAAAAAGAAGTAGAATGAGAAATACAGTACAATACCATTTATAAAATTAACAGATGTACATGTAAAACAATACACACTTTATGAGAATACAGGCAAAGCAAACATCAAATGTGTACACAGGGTTATCTACAGGAAAGAGAACAGTAGAGATAATGAGAGAGTCCTTGCACACAGTAATGAGAACAATGTGCCAGGAACTGAGACGTTTAATACCTCAGTCACTGAAGTCCAGCTGAAAACAACAAATGATATCTAGGTTAGAGCAGGGAGGTAGTAATAGACTGCTCCTGGTTATGGAGCCAGAGACCTGGGCTCCGACCTCTCAGTTTGTCCAACTATGTAGCATGTCTCTAATTAGTGTGCAAATCAATTCTTGAAAAGAAATCTGCCATGCAGCTCAACCTCTTTGGATGCTATGGTTTAGATGAATGTCCTGCAAAGGTCCATATATAGAGCTTAGTCCTCCCCAGG
>RJWM01045594.1:0-12685 GCA_004363535.1 Dasyprocta punctata | reverse complement strand
ACAAGTCCCATAGAAGGTCTGGCTACCATGTCGACAAAAGCTAGAATGGACAGAAGGAAGGCAGACTTTTCACTAGAATATTTCCTGCTCTTGCCATAATTACTAAGGAAAACCAAAGGTGTGAAGAGTCCAAAAAACATGACAACATTTCCAGAGAGGTATAACAAAAAACCTCTGTGGGCAAACAGGGACAAGTCCAAGAATTTATTAATTTTTTGGAAGAACGACAGCTTTTCCTTTTTGGGGTTTCCTCCAATGAGATCTGTATTTGCATCACTTGCATCTTTTTTTGCATCAGATTTTCCAGCTTCTTGAAGGGATTCTTTAGCGTTAACTTTTCCTGTTGTGGCTGGCTTGGGCCCTATTGGTCGCATCAGGGATCCAGCTACACAGCAGTTTAGGAGGAGGCCGCCAAGAATTAGGAAACTTCCTCTCCAGCCAAAGATACCGAAGAAAGCCTGATTGATGGGGGCCAGGGTAGAGAGGAACACAGGGCTGCCTGCCATGGCCAGTCCATTGGCCAGTGGCCGCTTCTTGTAGAAATACTTGCCAATCATGGTCAGAGCTGGATTCAAGTTGAAGGCAAGTCCAAGACCTAGGAGACAGAGGGAAAAAAAACTAATTACTGTAATAAATGCCAGATACGTATGATATTAACTATACAAGGAAAATAAGAGGTGTAAGTCATAGAAAGGACACAAAAATCTTCATTATTAGATGACACCATATAGTGTTTTAAAGTGTTCTAAAACAGACCTATGGACTCAAATCTCAGCATCACTACTTCCTGGCTATATAATTTCAGATATGTGAACCCTTTTGTGACTGTTTCCTATAAACAGGCACACAACATTGCTGTGAAGAAACAATTTGAGACACAGAAAGGTGACACATCTATGCAATGAAATAACAAAGATTAAATAAATTTGCATTTATCAGAAGATTTAATGACACTGAAAGATATTCAAGATACACTGTTGAATTAAAAAAAGTGACAAAATATATAAAACCTGATTCTATCTTTGTTCCAAAATGGTTAGTTTTATGCATAGAAAAAAGAATGAAAGGACACATGTGAGAATGTCAGTAGTGATATTCTTTGGATTGTGAAATTATGAGTAATCTTTATTCATCATACTCATTAGTAGTTCACTACCTTACACCCTTCTACAAGTTGCCAAATACACTTTGTCTACCACCACAGCTGATTTTTAGGACACGAGATCATTTCTTTTGATGCATTCAACAGTTATCACCTATTATACAACAGAAATTTTTTTAAAAGTTTGCTTTCTAGTACTGTTTTACCCTCAATCTTCAAAAGTGATACATCATTTTAATAAAGAATGAATTTGACTTAATTTTAAAAGATTTGACAACTAAATGTAGGTGAAAAACAAAGCAATAAAGCCATGCTTGGGGGGAAAAATTAGCAGGAACTCACCTCCAATGACTCCAATACACAAGTAAAGTTGCTGTACGGTCTTACAGAAAGAAGCTGCAATCAAGCCACAGCCAGATAAGCAGCCACCAGCAATCATGACAGGGCGACTCCCGTATTTATTCACCAGAATACTACTGACAGGACCTAGGAGAAGATAAAAAGGTTTAGCAGTACAAAGGAAACTTATTCCCTCACATGTATATCAGGCATGAATGACAATATATGACAAGTCCTCTAAGATAAACAACAGGCAATGAAAAGAATACTGCTTTCTATAATTTTTTTGTGTACAGAAAAATAAAGATGTTCCAACATCATTAATTGTGCAGGTCCTATATCTAGAAATATTAGACAGAATTTTTCTAAAATACAAGGCTTCAGTCCCTTGTTAATCTTTTTCTTTTAAGCCAAGACATCTGGAAATACCCTGATAATAGATGTTCACAGGGCATTCACTGTATCTAAGATATGCCCAACATATTTAATAAGTCTGCTTTAATTTTTGGACAGCTACACTGATATGAGATGTATGGACACATCTGAATAGATTTCTGACTTTAAAGCATTATTTTTTTTCCCCTTTGAGACAGGGTCTCACTGTATAGTCCAGGCTAGCTTTGAACTCACTGTGTAGACTAGACTGGCCTCAAACTCATGGCGATCCTCCTGCCTTTGCCTCCCAAGTGCTGGTATTTAAAGCATTATTTACATATTATTATAAATGTGGTTTGTTTCACATTTTTTTTTGTCTTGTTTTGTTTTACATTTTTATTTTAAAAAGACAAAAATAATCTTTTTTTTCCAAGTATAAGGAACTTTGCAAGTAGATCATTGCAATTAAAAAGTAAAAACCAAACAAACAAAAAACCCACCCAGTCTTAGATATTAAATTGATTATATCTTTCAGAATTACTTGGCTCCAGTCTCACATTACCGTATTTCATGGTAGCAATACTGAAAAAATGCTTACAATTAAGTCAGATAATAATATAAACTTAGGTCCAAGTTGAGCATGGTGGTACACACTTGTAGCCCCAGTGTTTGGGAGGCTGAGGCAGGAGGATCACTGTAAACTGTAAACTTGAGATCAGCCTGGACTACATAGGGAGTTCAAGGACAGTCTCCCCTTTGTAATTCTATATGGATATTTGATAAGTATGTAAGAAGTCAAAGTTTCTGATTATTCCATGTTCTAGAAGACCAAATCTCTTCAAAGGGTAGAGTCAGAAACCAGCTGCAAAAAACGCTTAGCCAAAGATGTGCATGAAGGGGTTTCATCGATACCTTCTGAATCACTGCTATGGCCTGAGTACTGGTCTATCCTTAGATATCCTATGTTGAAACTAACCCCTAAAGGAACAGTGTTAAGAAGCAGCCCATTTAAGCTTCATGAATGGGATCAGTGTACTTATAAAAGAGGCCCAAGGGAGCCTGTTTTCTCTATTGCATTATGACAAGCAGCTTTAACAACAACAAAAAAAGGTGCCATCAGTGAGGAACAGGCTTTCACTTGACTCTAGGATGAACTAAGATAGTCGTTTTGTAAAAAGTTAGGTAACAGATGATTTGAAAATAATTGGAACTTACAGCTTGTGAAAGCACTGAACACTGAAAGAATACAAAGTATTTCCATATAAGCTAGTCATAAGATTTTACATAGAATTATAAAGACCAACACTACCACACTATTTATTCTGTGAGGTGTAAAGTTAATGATGTAAAGTTTGCAGTATTTCTAATGAAATTCCAAGCCAGGAGTATTAAAGTGAACATTGTGGAACTAAAAATATGTAAATTTGTACTTTCAAATTTTATAAAAAAGGAAAAACAAACTCAAAGTAGGTAACTAAGATCTTCTCTCGCAAAACATATTTACACTCTTAACAACCATCAGTATGTGTCTCTAACCCAAAGCACTAAAAAGAAAACCAAAATTACTCACAGCTCAAAACATACTGCTATTCAGAGCACAGCCTAAGTGCGTTAAATTAAAGGGTTATGACAGTTGTGATTTAAATTTTTAGGGGATATATCACTTAAAAAGCCAGAAACAAAGTAACCCATTTTATAAAAACTGTCACAAAGCTCACGATAGGCAAATTTGTCTTTTAGTGTTTCATGAAGGATGGCCCTAATTAGCTAGCATTAAAAATAGAAAGGAGCAGTTTATAGGACTATTATAACACAAACTCAGAGAAATGTGCCAATTATTTTACTAAATGGATGAGGACAAAGAAGGAACTGTTTCCCCAAAGGAAAGTGTCATGTGCAATGAGCACAACTGACATCACTTACTTTTGATGCAAAATGCCAAGTGGCTCCCTACCCTTTGGCAGCTCAGAATTGCAACAAGTAAACCTCTGGTTTGTATTTAGCTTAAGCTGATAGAGGTACCTGGAGCACCTCTGGAGAGTATTTATACCAATTTCTTCAAGTCATCATCATCAAAAGTTTTATTCAATTCATCAAAAATCTGATTAGACATTCTGGCAGACTGGAATTCAAAGCCTGTAAAAGTGTTGGCTCTCGGAAACTAGATAATGTCCCAAAGTTCTTTTCATTTCTCTAAATTTATTTCTAAAAAGTAAGTACTACAAGTTAGCACTTAGGTTCTTTAAAAATGTATTTAACAGACAAAACAGTCCTATGTTCAAAATGTAAAAGGCACAAAAAGATACACACCTAGTTTATCTTTCTCGAACGCAAACAGTTACTTGTTACTTATTCTTCTGTGCAATTTAATTATGTTTAAATAAATTATGATTTCAAGTAAATACTCCTGTTTCAAAAGCTTTTATTATTTCAAAAGAATTACAAACTTCTCAAAAGAAAAGATCAGAATCAGTACTGTCTGTCACATGTAGTGCTGAATATATTCATGGGGCTGGCTGAATCTGCTACCAGCTGTTTAGGGCTAAGTTATTTGCAGTTTAAATGTAGAATTGATTTATTTTAGGGAGGTATTATCAGTATATAATCTGTGGCACTAAATTGCCACTAAAAATGAGGTTAACAGAAGCAAAAGCTTATCTAAAGAAGGCAACACAAGACGTAAACAAAAGTACTTGACTTTGGAATTGCTGCCAACTACACAATTACTTAGTTTAATTGTAATGGTAGGTTTAACTTTTACATGTTTAATTGTGGTCTGATGTTTCAAGGGGAAGCAAACAGCACATTAAGTAAGTAATTTACTCTCTATATAGCATTTACAACATGCCAAAGAAAACAGAAGGGGAAGAAATGATGAAACTTAAGTTTTGTTTTGCTTTGTTTTTTAGACAGGGTCATCTCAGAGATGGCTGGCCAGGCTGGCCTTGAACTCAGATAGTGATCCTTCTGACTCAGCCTCCCCAGTGCTAGAATTACAGGCGTGCACCACCACATCCAATAAAAGTCAGCTGAAATTCTTTTAGGACACACAAAATCACAAAGAACAAGGGAAAGTTTTATTCAGTTCTTTAATTTCTAACACCATTAAAAGATTTTACCTGAGACTCTGAACTGTGCTATTCAGCTTAGTCTGATTTATTTTAATTCTTCAAACATCAATTTTTAAAAATCTATGTTCATGCTTATATTTCAAGAGTCAGGTAACAAACAAACAGACAAACCCAGTATGGACACATTGTTTTTATGAGAGTTTTTAGAGATCATTGATAATTAAATTGGAGAAAAATCATAGGTTTTACAGCTTCTCATTTTTGTTTCAGAAAATCATAGTGGAACGAATACAGCAAGAGTGTCATTATCAGGAAAGAAAAATGTGAACCTAAAGACAATACGTACTTCAAGAAATAACATTTCAAAACAGCTGAGTAAGACATTAAAACAACAATGACATTACCTAATACAGAGACTCTGGCTGCTTAAAGAAAATTAGAAGAGCACGCACGATTTAATGGCTACTTACCTCCACCATACATGACAGCCAACATGATGGAAGATATCCATGATACTTCACTGGTGGTAGCATTGAATATACTTTCAATTTCTTTAAAGAAGACAGTAATGGATTTGGGAAATGCATAAGAAAAGCCAATAGAAATGAAAGCTCCAACCACCACTGCCCACCCCCAGCCTCCATCTGGGGGGGTATATCCAACTGGTCCTCCAATGGCCACTGGCATTTTAGGTGCAGATGAATTAAAAAATGCAGGTCAAATCCAAATATCTGAAGAACATAAAGTTAAAATACTACATTAACAATAAAACATTCTCACAAAACCATTTTGTGTAGTAATACATGTTTTTGGTCTTCATCCCCGGTTAGAATTACCTGCCACCATCCAGGAACTTTCAGCACCACCCACAGAACTTCAGTGATGACTAGAGATTAAGCTTTATAAAAACTCTTGAACAGGAGATGGGATGAACTTCCAGGTTGCTGATGAGCCTCTGGGCTGGTGGTCATACCAACATGGCTAGAGGGTGGTGTGCCCTACTCCACTACGACAGAAGCTCCTGTGCTCAGGAACCTTCCACACCTCACCCGATTTTTCAGTGTTCCTTGTCCAGTAGATACTACCTTCTATACCTAATTAGAAAAGGCCTGATTCATGATACTGCTCATAACTTTTTTTATAGCTTGATGGAAGACAGTTTCTTCTCACATATGAAACAATATCTGAAATTAACCTTTTTGGAAAACATACTCTTTGTACTTCAGACAAACTTGACATGTCTTAGCGGTTAATATAATTCCTCATGTTACTGTAGACAATTAAATGTGGTAAGATAGTCTTTAAACAACTAGTTGATACAATTAAAACATAAATTTAATTATGATGTCAAAGGACAATAGCTATAAATCAAAGATTATTCCTTATCTTGGAATCACCCTGTAGTAATAATTATCATTGTTAGAAAATTAAAACTTATTAGACTATGAGTGACAGGCAACTGGAAGTAAACATTTGGTGTTAGTTGCTGACTTGTTTTCTAAGGTCTCCTTTCATTAATTAATTAATGTGATACTTAACTATATCCCTAGTCCCTTTTTACATTTATTTATTTTTGAGACAGGATTTGCTGAGTTGCCTGGGATGGCCTTGAAATTCTGCCTCAGTCTCCTAAGTAGCTGGGGTTATAGATGAGCACCACAGCATGTGGCTAATTAATTTTTCGCAATGCTGGGGATTGAACCCATGGCCTCAAGCAAGACTGTTATCACTAATCTACACACTCTGAGCCCTATCTTTAATTTTTTTTAAAGACAATTTCCACCCAATACAACTCATCTTGCATGTCAGAATGTCCATTTCATACTTCCAGTCTAACTATATTTCAGCAATAAATGAAGTGAGAGATGACAAGTTCATTCTTTACTACCACGTTCTTTAGTCTAAATCACAAACCCTAGCTTCACAGAGACAGCAGTCAATTCCTAAACACTTTACTTCTAACGTATCTGAACATTTAAGATAGCCCCATATGGGAAGTTTCCCTAACAGCAAGGATGTAGTCACCATTTGTACTCAACCTTTTACTAGAGGTTCAAGATGGTACATACAGGCAAGAAAAAGCAAGAAAAAACCATTAAGACTGGAAAGAAATAAGTTGTTTTTACTCATACTTAGCAGATGTGTGTAAGGGTTCAATCCCCAGTAGTCCTAAAACAAAACAAAACAACAAAACACGACAGAACACAACACAATGAAAGGGAAGGAAGGGAAAAGAATGGACCAGTAACCACCAAAGGTTGGGGAGAGCAGGTTAACAGCAAAAGAGCATAAGAGAAGTTTTAGGGATGGTGAAAATGCTCATTATCATGGCTGTGGCATTACTCACTAAAATTCTACATTTAAAATTGCTGGCTAGCCAGGCGTGGTGGCGCACGCCTTTAATCCCAGCATTCGGGAGGTTGAGGTAGGAGGAGCGTTGTGAGTTCGAGGCCGGCTTGGGCTACAACGCGTGCACAAGGCCAGTCTGAGCTACACAGTGCGACCCTGCCTCGAAAAACCAGGGCTGGGAGTTTGGCTCAGCAGCTTACGCACCAGTCAGGCAGGTGCGAGGTTGTGAGTTCAATCCCCGGTGCCGCAAAAAAAAATAAATAAATAAAATAAAAAATAAAATAAAATAAAATAAAATTGCTGGCTGTTGAGACTTCTATAGGTAAATGGACGCAACTTGAGACCATCCTTGTAAGTGAAATAAATCAGACACGCATGTGTAAATGTCATACTGTCTCACTAGTGTGAGAAGGTGAAAGAAACAATACATAATGCAATGCATATACCATGGCTACCCCATAATTATTGTTTGGAAATTTTGTTTTTTTCTCTTTAAAACAAATGTGACAAGAAAAAATACTTGCTGGCTGGAGATTAACTGAATGGCAGAGCACCTACCTAGCATGCAAAAAGTGCTTGAGTTCAATCTCCAGCATTTGAAAAAAATGTGCTACAATCGTTGGCTGAGTATACAGCTGTACGGGAGCGTGTTTATCTACCATGCACAAGACCCTAGACATGATTCCTAACATGGGGTGGTGGGGGGTGTAGAATGCTAAATTTTGTTACCTCAATAACCCTGATCAAAAGAAGAAAAAAAGTCCAAGGATGGCAACAATAAGGATGGAACCTGTTTCATGGTACAGGAGCAACAAAGAAACAAAGGAAAAGATGAACGCATTTTTCTGCCTTGGCAAGATAAGATGAAAGGACCAAAGGAGGGTGAAGAAGAGGAGACCAAAAAAATTGTCTTCTGAATATCCACAACTATAGGCTTTTTGTGAGTTCATGCTTAACGGGGAATTGTCTGTAGAAAGCCTTTGTTGTTCTTCCAGAGATACACTATGCAGTATTTGATTTTGCTAGCAAAGATTTCCCACAAAGGCTGCCAAACATAAACTCACAATCTAAAATTTTAGAATACATCGAGAATCAATTAACTTATCTTACCAACTCCCCAAAGAATGTAATCATTATGTGCTCAACAACATGTACCAATAAAAAGAATCAATCAACCTTGAAGCCAGGAGGGGTGGCACATGCCTGTGATCCTAGCACTCCGGAGGCTGAGGCAGGAAGATTGTTTTAAATTCGAGACCAGCATGGGCTAACCAGTACATTCAAGGACAGCCTGAACTACATAAGTGAGATTCTGTCTCAAAAAAACAAAACAAAACAAAAAAGTCAACCAACCTTTAGTAGAAAAGCCAATCTAAAGTCAGATTAGATACTCAAAAACTACACATTGTCTTCCAAAATGAATGTTTAAATGACTTAAAGTATTAAAATAAAGCGTTAAAGAAACCACTAAGACCAAGATACAATAAAGAGCAAGTCCATCTGAAACAGAACTCCTAGAAATAAAAAGTATCATCAACGAAGTTAAGAATAAATCAACTAGCCAGGCGTCGTGGCGCACGCCTTTAATCCCAGCACTTGGGAGGCTGAGGTAGGAGAAGCATTGTGAGTTCGAGGCCAGCTTGGGCTACAACACGAGTGCAAGGCCAGCCTGAGGTACATAGTGCGACCCTGCCTCAAAAAACCTGGGTTGGGAATTTGGCTCAGTGGCTTAAGTGCCTGCCCTGGCAGGCGCGAGGTTGTGAGTTCAATCCCCGGTGCCGCAAAAAAAAAAAAAAAAAAAAAAAAAAAAAAAAAAAAGAATAAATAAATCAACTAGCAGATTGGAGACAAATGGATAGAGAATCCATATACCAGGAGGATAGGTTTAAAGACATTAATCAAGTATGTTGTATTTTTCAAGAGATAGAAGAAATTTTAAATGTTTTACCACAAAGAAATGTTTGTGGTGATAAGTATGCTAATTACTCCAATTTGATCACAGCTGTATTCATGGTTTTGTTTTGAGGCACCGGGGACTGAACTCACAGCCTCACACCTGCCAGACAGGCGCTTAAGCCACTGAGCCAAACTCCCAGGGCCCTAGTTTTTTGAGGCAGGGTCACACTATGTATGTAGCTCAGGCCGTCCTTGGGCTCGCATTGTAGCCCAAGCCGGCCTTGAACTCACAACGCTCCGCCTACCTCAGCCTCCGGAGTGCTGGGATTAAAGGCATGCGCCACCACACCCGGCTGTATTCATGTTTTAAAATACACTGTACTCTATAAATGTGTAAATTATATAGCAGTTTAAATTTTTTTTAAATTTCATGGAATGAAAAGACAACCAACCTAAACAAAAATAATTAGTCCAAATTCAAAGTTTTAGAATGAAAGGATCTGACATTTATCTAATGGCACAATGGGAGAAGAGAATAGTGAAGAGGAGACTATTTTCAAAGGTTAATAATAGCAAAGGCTATTACAGATTTGACAAACCTGTGTATTAGAGGAAAAACACAATTTTAAAGAATCCTAAAACAGGAATGGTAGTGCACACCTGTAACTCCAGCACTTGGGAGGCTGAGGCAGGAGTGTCACCATGAGTGAGTTCAAAGCCAGCCTGGGCTACATATAAGTCCCTGCCTCCAAAACAAAAACAAAACTAAAAAATCTTAAATAGCAACTATTGACAAAACATATCTTATACAACATAACCACACTGACAAAACAGACTTCTCTTCAATTTTGGAAAATTCTTAGCTACTATGTCTTCAAATATTTCTTCGTCCCTCTTCTCTTTTTCCACTCCTCTGAGACTCCAATTGGATGTGGTATCTGTTTCTTTACTCTTATGTTTTACATTCTTTTCTTTCTCTGTACTTCATTTTGTATGACTTCTGGTTGTCTCTGGCAGTTTGGCAGTAAATATTCAGTCAAGTGATATTTACAGATAATATCTACACCACATAATCTAAGTAGCCAATCCTCATTTTCAAGCCATTCAAATAAAACAGATCTGTGCCAAACAAAATCACACTGCTTTTAATTGAGATTGATGTACTGATACACATTCCTGTAACAACCATCTTATTTTTCTAATACTAATTGTTACTTAGAATTCTAAGAGAGAAGGCAAGAGTTTGTTGTCCATATGGAATAGTCATTCCCTCCTCAATTTTTTTTTTTTTTTTTTTTTGGTGGCACTGGGGATCTAACTCACAACCTCACGCCTGTCAGGCAGATGCATAAGCTGCTGAGCCAAACTCCAAGCCCTAGATTTTTGAGGCAGGGTTGCACTATGTAGTTCAGGCTGGCCTTGTGCTCACGTTGTAGGCCAAGCTGGCCTTGAACTCACAATGCTCCTCCTACCTCAGCCTCCCGAGTGCTGGGATTAAAGGCATGTGCCACCATGCCCGGCTGACACCTTCAATATTTCTGATCTAACCTCTTGTTGAGTTTCTGTCATAGGATTCTCTCTAGAGTTGTGCATTTGTCCTTCTTTTGGGGCTCTAGGAATTTTTATTGCATGGGGTTATGAACTACAGTAAGAAATTAAGTGGGAAATGTATATTCTACTTGTAGTTAGGGGAAGGACAACCTTTGGATAAAGCAAGTAGGAAAAGGAGAAGCAGAAGACTTCAGGCATAAAAGATAACTTTTTAGTTAAAGTCCCATCTGAATAGAACAATCTGGAGACTAATTCCCTTAAAAATACAACAGCGTAGTCAGGTATGGTAGCACAGGTCTGTAAAGCTGCACTCGTGAGGCTAAGGCAGGAGGATCATCATGAGTTTTGAGGACAGCCTGAGTTTTGAGGATAGCCTGAACTACATAGTGAAATCCCCACTCTCAAAATATAGTGCATGTGTGTGTGTGTGTATACACTATAGTAATGATTAACAGGTCTTTGATCTAGGGCATTTCATCTACGGTTCATGTAGGGAAAACTACAAGTTAAGGTTTCCTAAACTTTCTATTGGACTGAATATAATAAAAAGCTATTTAACATCTCAATTCTGCTAATGGAAACAGCCTGGAGTTCAAGATTATGTTACACAGGACTGTTCTAAACATTAATTTTCTGAGTTTTCCTTCATCCAAGTATAAAAAAAGAGAACTTGATTTGAAATTTTTCAAAGAATAAAAATAATCCACATACACAAAATAATACCCCCACATTGGCAGCAGAGCTGTTTAACACATCAAGCTCTGACTAGAACAACTAATACGTGCTGGACGTGATTAAACTTTGAGTTTAGCTGCCAGCTATGATTTGTCCCAATTAAAGCAGTTCTAATTTTTAGTCACTAAGGCTTGCCTCATCAAGTTAAAGCCTCTTTCTACTGTGTTGTAATTAGATTTATAACTTCAATAAGCATTAAGAATATTCAAAAGTCTAAAAAATAAGAATATAATTTTGAAAAAAAGAACATTTCAAAAACCAGAAACAGAATCAATACAGTTTTGCCACCATCCACCAACTGGCTATTCCAGTTATAAGTTCTGATTGTAGATACAGTAACAGAAAAGAAGTCAGTAACATCATTATTAAGCATATTATTTCCTTTTAAACTGCCTAATCTCAGTTACAAACAGAAGGGGTCATTCAAAAAGTAAATTATTAGAGTAGGCCATTTGCCCAGTGTTCAGAGAAATGTTTCTTTTTTTCCTCTCTCAGAAAAATGTTGAAAAAGAGGGAGCATATACATTCTTTGCTGATGTTCACTAAAAGTTCAATCTTTACACTGTGTAGTCTATCAGATTAGCTACTACAGTCTAAAAATGATGGGAGATTAAAAAGAAAGTGATAGGGTAATGTAAAAAAGCTCATCAATTTCTCTGGTCAAGGATAACAGGAAACAATAACCCTAACTTGTCTTGGTAATAATAGTGGTCAGAAGAAACAACTTCCTGAAATTTCTACTTTTTATCTACAACTCTTATGAATTAATACTAGCAAACTAATGTTGATAGCTAAAGTTATGCTCCATATCACCCACCTCTCATGCCCGGCCACTCCAGAAGAAAAGCACCACTACAGAAGCTCTTCTTGGAAACAGTACTCATTATGTCCCCTGTACTGTCCTCAACAATCGCTTCTCAGCCTTTTGGTTAAGATCAAGAGTACTATCCTCAACAAATGTAAACCAAAGTCACTGTCGTTTCCTAATATGACAATGATGTGTGTGAATGTATAAGGGGCAGAGTGCATCTAAAATCAATAATCTTAACAACAACAACTCATTACTGTAAGTGTAAATCAGTTTTAGGTTTCAAATGTAAATTAGAAGGGTGATTTGCTGGAGCTATTGGTGCTAGAAAGCTAACCTCTTCTTTATAGCTAACCCTAATCCAATTTTAAGACTTATAAAACCATTTCCACCCAGTTAACCTCCAAGATTCAAGGACTAGGAAATCTCATCTTCTTTTCTACTATTAACCTAAATACA
>RJWM01045593.1:0-12662 GCA_004363535.1 Dasyprocta punctata | reverse complement strand
GCCCTGGCTTTGGGCTTGCACTCTGGGAATCTAGAAATTCCACCCGGGGCGCTTATATTTTTCCCAGCACCTAGGGAAAACTCATCAGGTAGTGAGCAGGTATTTGGGGAATTTGCCTTTCTGTGTTGCCCCTGGATACATAAATTCTCATCTAAATTCATGCTCACGCTCCTAATTTCACAAATGGCAAGAGAGATAACTTTCTCATTAAGGGGCATGGTCTAAGTTTCTCTCCACAGAGAGCAGTAAGGACTTGCACTCTATTGCAGTGAAGAATGGCTGTAATTAACAGAAACAAAGCTCCCAAGTCGGCCCACAGCCCAGGAGCCAGGATCTGTTTGCCATGGACCACTCTCCTCCATCCAGCCCCTGTGCAAATAAAATGCACATTCAAGACAGACCCAGGGAGGAAACTCATCTTCCACTCCAGCCGCCTGAGGACAAGGAAGGAACATAAGCACTGGACACAGAGAGACATGGAGTAGAGCACAGAGAACCAAATTTACCTCTGCTGAGTGCTACACCAAGGGCAAGCCACTGAGGCAGGCAAGGAACATCCTGCTCCCAGTTCAAGTCCTACAACAGTTTGAAGAAGTTCATGTTGTTTCCATTTTACAGATCACAAGTCAGCAAACTTTCGCTGTAAATAGCCAGATAGTAAATATCTTAGGCTCTCTGGACTGTAGGGTCTCTGCTGCAATATTCAGTTCAGCTGTTGTAGCACAAAACAGTCATAAACAATACTTAATAAATGCACTCTTCCATGCATACACACACCTATCCATCCACTCATCCATCACCTACCCACCCATTTATTCATCCACCCATCCACCCCTTCATCCATCCATCTACCCATTCATCCATCCACCCATCCATTCATCTACCCATCCATCCATCTATCCACCCATTCATCCATCCACCCATTCATCCATCCATCCACCCGCCCATTCATCCATCCACCCACCCATTCATCCATCCACCCATCCATCCATCCACCCATCCATCCATCTATCCACCAATTCATCCACCTGCCCATCCATCTATGCAACAAATATTCATTGACAACCTAGTATACATCAGACACTTTGGGCATCAATGCAAATGAGTCTCCTTGGAGACATTCTTCAAATAGTTGTAGCCACATTGGTTTTCATTAAGTTCCTGGAACATGCAAGTGCTTTCCTACCTGAGGCCCTTTGCACATATCTCCTCTCTCTTTGAAACACCCTCCTCCATCTCACAACCTCATACTTTATGTGGCCTTCCTTTGATCTCAGTTTCAGATGAACAAAGAAGCCTTCGTGACCACTGTATCATGCTCAGTCTCACACCCTGTTTCCTTCTTTCGTAGAGTTGGAACACGTTGAAATTATTTTCTTTATTTCACTGTAAATTTGTTTTGTGTCAGCCTCTCCCATTAGTACACAAATTCCACGCTAGGAAGGATCAAGTCTATCTTCAGCATCTGACACATAACAGATGCTTAGTAAATAGCTATTGAACTGGGTTATTAAATTCAAACCTATAAAGTTGGTTCCAAGGTAAGGTCTTGACCCATTACACCAAGAGATAGTTTAGAGTTTGCCATCCAATACAGTAGCCATTGACCACATGTGGCTCCTGAACACCTTTAAAATGTATTATCCTAAACCAAGATGAACTGTAAGTCCCTAATATACATTAGATATTCTGAAGACTTCCTAGGAAAAAAAAAGTCTCAAATTCTTCAATCTACTATGTGTTCCTGATGGTGGATACATCATGTCAACTTGAGAAGTTCAGTAGTTTAACTAAGCTACTCAGCAGAGAGCCAGGGTCCTTACTTTGTAAACATCCTCAGCCTGTGCAAGAGGAGGGTGGTGTGAGTGCTATACTCGCTGTGGGGATGGGGGGTTAGCCTGCTTACAATGTAAGAGAGGAGAAAAGCCTTGCTCTCCCCACGTTTGCTCTTGCTGCTTTTGCTGTCTTCCATTACCTTGAACTGTTACTCCTGTGCCACGCCACTCCGTCTTGGAGTCAGCTGATTATGGACTGATTATTTCCTTCCTTAATTTTGGGTGTCAGTGTCTTATCTCAGCAACAAGAGAAAAGTAACCCAGATAAGTGTTGAAATGTAACTATTAGGTGAAATTTTTAAAAAGTCTTAAAAATCATTTTCACCTGTTCCTTAAAATCAGTTTCACTTGTTTGTCTGACAGGACTACTATATGTTTTTAAATTGCATGTCAATTTTTCATGTGTCTGTTGGGTAATGCTGGTCTAGAACTATCTAAACTCTACTTCCTGACTTCCTATTAGTTAGCTCTCTGACCTTGGCCCAGTCAATTAACCTCAGTAGATCTTAGATTCTTTATGCAATGAATAAATATAAGCTGGCCAGCTACACAGGATTGTGCTGTAGCTCAAATGAGACAATGGATAGGAAAGTCAGGGACAGCAAGATCTATACAAATAAAACTCCTGTATTGAACTCTTCTGACTCTGTTTCAACATCCCCACTTGTTCTGCTCCACTCTCACTGGCCTCTGCATGTATTACCCAACTTCCTCCACCTTTGGAAGCCCCTCAGGGTCTGATTCTGTCCCATATGAATGTTGAAATTTTGTTAGACTCCTCAAAGTCATCAAAATCGGCAGCCAGCCTATTTTGGGGGTGATACTTCAAATAATGATGGTGCCAAGGAAAACTAGATTATTCAGACAACATCCTCTTGCATTATAAACGCACACTGCCAACTGCACATTTGAGAGAATCCTCTATGATTTAGGCTGGTGGAATTTGAGGTTTTACTCATTTTTAAGATGTAGATGACATCTGTTGTTTTTGTCTGTCTACCATCTACCCACATTACATATGGAGTAGACAGGTGTGTGTATCTGTCCCAACCAGCATGTTTCATCCCTTTGGACACAATGGTGGCTTTAAGGGTGATTTCATAAGACCCAATCCCAAGACTTTGGTGGGAACTTTAGAGAGCCATGTCTCTTTTCCACTGAGGTTATAATCCTAGGACTACATGAGACACAGAGTCAGGAGAAGAAAGCAAGCCATGATGAAAAAACGAAACTATCGGAGCAAGCGGCCAAGACAAACAAGGTCCCTTTAACATTTGTTTAAACACCTAGAGCCAACTATATCTGAAAGCCCCCCATCCTGATAAATTTAGAAGTCACAGATGCCAACAAACACAGTTTGCAGGAGATGTCAGGTTAAGTTGAATTGAATCAAGGAAAGAGATCACGGATAGTGCATTTTATAAGGAATGTACTTTGGTGACTTCCAACATGATAGTAACTCCATCTGGATTGATGGTATATTATCTAGAGGTTCTTGGAGACGGTGCTGAAAACCTTTTATAACTAATTATAAATTAAAGGTTAACAGTCTCTTCTAGTGTCACTGAGAACACACAAAGGATCATAAGAAACGCACTTTCCCTGGAACCACTGTTCTGAAACTCTGTTGTTCACTGTGAGAGGGGAAAAGATCACTCGGTAAACCTTAGGTGAGACCCTCTGGCTGGAACGTTCCAGAACTGGATTATGGGTATTTATATTAATGTAACTTCCAGGATTTATCCTTGTTCCTTGAGAGAAAACTCCTATTAGAGGAGTTCCACCTGTATCCTGAAATCCTGACCCTTGTTAACTCCTCAGCTAGCCCCTGAGGTAGGTGAAAGTGACTCAGGGGCAGATGGAGAAACTGAAGCACACATCCCCATCCAGAACCAAAGCCTGTGAGCTCAGAAGTCCAGCACTGCCCTCCCAGTCAAGTGCCCTGCCATGAAGATTAATGAGAGCACAATAGTCGAGGCCCTGAAGATGATTACAACAAAACAGACACCCAAACAGGCCCATTTTTAGCCTCTTATACACATGCCATGCCAACCCTGGAAAAACCTGGCCTTTAAGCTGTCCCCTCGGACATATGGGACTTAACTTTGGAGATTCTGACAAGGTGTAAGGTGATAACAGAGAGTCCCCATGTCCCTAAAAGAGAGGACTTCCAATCACCCAGTTGGTTGACAACAGGAGACCCAGTGAGTGTTCTGTTTTGGTGAACTTGAAGGAACACATGTATCAAATGGGTTTGTAGGGTTTTTAATTTAATATGCAAAGTGGTACCCTGAAGAGTGACATCTGGATGGCAGGGAAATTCTATTTGGTTCATGCAAGGTTTCAATTTGGGATTAGTTGGCAACATTTTTCCAAAACAAGAAATTTCACATAGAAATCCACACTTCTACCTTCCCTTGATAAAATAATTTAGGGCTTTCCCTTAGACAGCAACCATCAGCCAGAGAGGAGGAGTGGTTTCTAGAGTAACACTCTAATTTGTGCCATTCCCCACCACTGCCTGTAGTTACTCATTGACCTGTAACCCAAATGTCAGTAGTCACTAATTAGTCCCTCTCCACCCATCTGAGTTTTCTGCCTGGTCCTAGTAGTTACTGGAGTTTGTCTGTACTGCCAAATGCAGAAGCACTCATGTACTAGGGTATCTTGTATTGGTTACCTTTTTGTCACTGGGGCAAAATACCTGAGATAGATAAACCTAAGAGATAAGGTTTACTTAGGCTCACGATTTCAGAGGATTCAGTCCATGGGTAACTGGCTCCATTGCTGTGGGCCTGAGGTGAGGCAAAGGATCATGGAAGAAGAAGACGATGGAGCAAAGCTGCTCCTGCCTTCATGGCAGTGAGGAAGCAAAGAGGAATAAAAGAGCCAGAGAGGAAGGAAGGGGCCACAGACAAGAATATACTCTTCCAAGTTACACCCCAGTAACCCACTTCCCCCCACCTCCTAGCAGCACATACAGCCATGAACTCATCAATGGATTAATCCATTGCTGTACTGGGGATCAAGCCCTCAATAGATGAGTCTTTGGGGAATATTTTACATTTAAACTGTAACATTTGTCTAGGCAAAATTCCAAAAAACAAGGAGGTAAAATAAAGAGCTGTTTTAAGATTCTTCTAGCTTCATTTTGTATGATATTACCTACACTCAAAGTCCAAGACCATCAAACCCATTAGATACTTCTGAGGTCAGTGTGTTGGGGTGGCAGTGCTTCCAAGGACTGAGAGTAACTCAGACCACACATGGGAGAAGGACAGCTATCTCATGGATGTCCTATAGATCAAAGAAGCTACCCAGGCTGACAGATGGAATCATTCTGAGGTTCATGGCCCTCTTTGAAAATCTCACGAAAGCTACAGACTCCCTACTGTTCTCCTTTCCAGGCACATCTGTTCATGCTACACTTCTATGTACCATGTCACAATGTTCCCAGATCTGAAAGCTCATTTGCAGACTCCCTATTTTTTTTAACATTGAGATAAACTTATTTTATTTTAACAATGTCTCACTAAATTGTCTAGGCTAGCTTTGAACTTGGTAATCCTCCTGCCTCAGCCTCCCAGGTAGCTGGGATTACAGGCAGGTGCCCCCACACTTAGCTCCACATTTTTTTGGTGATACTGGGGATGGAACCCAGGTCCTTCACACTGAGCTACATCCCTAGCACTTTTTTATCTGATGATTTGAGACATATTCTCACTAAGTTCCTAAGTTGCCAGGCTGGCCTCCAACTTGTGATCTTCTTGCCTCAGCCTCCCAGAGTGCTGCGATTACAGGCATGAGTCACCAGATCCAGTTTCCTTAGTTTTCAAACCTCTGACTTGGTCCCATCCCCAAAGAGGAGCTTTTTATAGTGAGATGAGACAGAGGCAAGACCAAAAAAGGCCCTGGCATCCTGATCAACATCCTCTTCACTTTGTATTACAGATGCTTACTCATTCAACAAATACAAAGTGCTAATGTGCCTGGCACTTACCAGGCATGCACTGAAGAGATACACCATTAGGCTTAACCAAGGGTGCAAGCATTAGTCTCCTTGTTACTTAATGAAAGTCTAATCACCCATCATGGTAGACACTACAGCAGAGAAGAACAGGAATCTGTTCCTGCCAATGAAGCCTGAATTACTTGAACATGATGGAGTAAGGAAAGGCTTCAAGAAGGAAGTGAGATTTAAGTCTAAACTTGAGATCAAAGGGGAAAAAAGAGTCATTAATTAAAAGAAGGAGAAGAACACACTAAAGAGGCACCCAAGCAGACGCCAGATCATAGGCAAAGTCCTTGGGGCAGGAGGAAGAGTAGAGCGGCATGAGTCCAAGCTGGAAAGGACAGACTTATGTACGTAACACAGGCGGCAGACAGGTGATAGGTTCCAACACTCCTAGGTCCATCCTGCCAATGAATCCATAAGCAGGAAGGCAGGGGAGGTTTACAGACCCAACCCCATTTCCCACTTACCAGAAAATTTCTCCAAAGGAAAGAAATCATCAAATACAATTCACCAAGATGCTCAAAGCAGTGCCACCTACCATACCAATCTCAGGAAGTAATGAATATATCCAACTAAAAAAGGAACAGTCAGAGAACCATGAATATCAAGGCAATGCAATTGTATATGCCCACAAGAAACAGGAAATTCTAGGTGGGACAGAAAATTGGGGAAATATTGATGATACAATGAACCATCCTATAGAAATGTAGATGAGAAATGGAAGGTAGTATATTTCCATATTTGTAGACAAACATAGACGGTTATACAGTCAATGCTACTATTGATGGTAATAGTGTTAAGAGAATATCAAGTGGGATTTCTTCTACTGCATCAGAATTATATAGGTTAAGACCTGTCATGATATAGATCTAGAAAGTCCCCCAAAAGTCTCATGTGTTCAGAAGTGGAACTTTTGGTAGATGATTAGATTGTGATGACTATAATGACTTGCTGTTAGGAAGGGGCCTGTTTGGAGATGGGTCCCTGGAAAGGGTGCATCTCCCTCCCCTGCTCCTTCTCTCTCTGCTTCCTGACCTCCATGATGCGAGCAGCTTTCCTCTGCCAGACCTTTCCACCATGCCCTTACTACCTTGATACCAGATGAATATGGACAACATGCTTTAAAAACTGTGAGCCAAAAGAAACCATTTCTTCTTTATAATTGTGTCAGGAAAGTGACTAAGACAAGACCAACGTTAGAAATAAGAGACAGTTCAAGAGTTCTCCAAACTCTTCTCTAGAAAGGTAACTCAGAGGAGGTAGAGTCAGCCCACATCCCACAAACCACTGCCACTTCCTACTAACCTACAGAAAAAGAGAAGGGGAAGGGTTGGGCTTTGGTCTTTGATCTTTGAGGTATAGGATTCACAGAGTGAATTCCTATTCCCCAAAAATGCCTGCAAAGATGAGCACATGGCATCTTATTTTCCAAGTACATGTCTGCTGAACTATGGGTCCCAGGACTACCTGCTCTCATCATCATCCAATGGGAGAAAGAGGAACAGTTCTTAGAAGAGATTACCATGGGTACCAGTAAAAGGGAAGTGTATTTGGCTATACTAACAATGTCTGAAAGAGCTTTCTATGATCATAGTATATTGGTGATATCCAATACGATGGACATTGACCACATGTAGCTATTGAGCACATGAAATGTGGCTAGTACAACTGAGGAATTACTGTTTGATTGTAATTTATTTGTTCTGACTCAAACTTGGATAATGGTCATTGATGGCTAGTGGCTGCCATATTGGACAGGGCAAGTCCAATTTGCACTGGCAGCAGATTCCTAGATAACCTATATATGAACAACTTGCAGGGACATTAGAGTAGGGAATCTGGGAGGAAATGAAGTACTTCTCCCTCCATCTCAGAGAGTAGGAGAAAGTTCCCCGTGTTTTCATTGCTCCAGAGGAAAAGCGTGGGGCACAATGGATGGTGGGAGTTATCGATGTCCAGGTGACTACCAGAGAAGAGACCAAAGGAGGTTCCACTTATGGAGCTAATGGGATAAGCCTCCCTGAGGAGTGTGGTCTCAGTGACAGAGGGGACTTTCAGGATGAACCTGAAGTCAGGCCAGAGAATATCATGCTTGCCATTTACATGGAAACACTCTCAACAGAGGAATCAAACTAAACCCAGCAACACCAAGGAAGCCCTGTGAACCTCCCCATAAACCTTACCAACATATAGTGAATGAATCTGCCCAAAGCTTCTTAACAGGAGAGGAGGTGGTTAATATAGCTCAGTTAAAGGAAAATAAGTAGCTTCTTTCATGTTAAGATTTTGGTAAGTTAGACTTTTCAACAAACCTGTCAGAAGCACTTCCATGCCTTAAGTACTTTCCTAAGCTAGCGAAGCTTCACAACAACCCCATGAGGCAGAAGTATCATCTCTGTTGTACAGAGGAAGAAACTGAGGCTCAGAAAGGTTGAGTGAGTCAACTGTCATCCCACATACAAGAGCAAACCTGGGATTTGAACCCAGTTCTTTTTTTTAACAGTGTAAGTCATCTTCTGAAAAATAAAATCTTCACTTAAAAAAAAAACTGAAACAATAATTCATGTAAGAATGTAAAAACTAGGGAAATCCAAATAAGATCCGTATCTCAGAAAAAGTCTTTTTTTGATGTCATTTCCTGGCTACGGCAGTATTGTGTGGTGATGTCAGATGCTGTTTGGAGAAGCTGGGTGATGGTTGCCAAGGAAGCTTTGTGCTACAGCTTCTTGGGAATCTTAAACCATCTGACAGTTATAAAATTTTAGAAGTTAATATGGTTTTTTTAAGTTATGCAAAATGGTGTTTACTGTGTATTTCTCACATTGAAGGAGTGCTACAGATACCAAGAAAATCCCAAATTTTGATGTTGTGAGTATTTTAGATTCAAGTTATCTTTAAGACATATCCTTACCACTCATTTCGATTCAAATTGAAATAAACATTTTGGGGTGGATTTCATGTAAATCTTTTAAACTCCATCTGGAAATAAGCAGCAAGGCCTCCTGGATACCCGAGGTGTTGGTACACAGTCCTGATGGACTACTTGCAAATATAAAAACTGGACTTTTACTAAATAGTGACACAACAGGCAATATAATCTTCCCACATAAGCCTGACGTGTCCTGAGGCTTTAGGTGGCTTTGCTTCTGGTAGCTACACAACAAGCATCATCTGTCTGGATCATCAGTAAAACATACCTCTCCCATTTCCTCTATGCGATTCTGGGCTGCCGGATGCTCCATGACCTACGTCAGGCAGGCAAGGTGTAGAGAGTCTGCGGTGCCAGGACATGACCAACATCATCAGCCCAGATGCACCAGAACATGCCAAGAATAAATGGGAGAATCAACGGGCACAAGGAACATTCTTGGTCCCTGTAGGGATGGCTGTTTGCTAGCGCTCAGCACTGGCTTGATGAGTCATTCATTAGGAGAGAAGAAACATGACCTTTTTCTATTGATTCCAGGAAGACTTAGAGGAAGGAAGGAGGGATTTCAAGGAGTCAACAGAGTCAGAGGCAAGAGGAGGAAGAAAGCCTCCCCAGTCTGTCTAGATAGGATGTGCTAGAGACATGGTGAACAAAGGTGCTAAGTGAAAAGGAAGAACAGAGAAGCTGATTGTCATCATCTAGTGCCTTTTGCCCTGGCTTAATCAATTTTCATGCATGCACAAGCAAAAGATGACAAAGGAGACAGACTGTAAAGAGACCCAAAAAGTAAGATGAGACAAAAATAACTTAGCTTTCCTCTCCTAGCTGAGCCCATCCAAAGCCCAGTGAAAGACAGCAGAATGAGCAAGGAAACAAAGAGGCGATCGATGAAGAAGCCAAGAAGACTACAGCAAGATCATGACCACGGGCTCTTGCAGTGACAAGTAGGCAAACAGAGCAATAGAACAGAAGAGAAAGTCTCTTGAAAGAGCCCCACATATATACAAAAATACAAAACTGTATTCCCAATGGGCCTGATCTGGAAACACTCTAAATATCCATCAGGGTGAACATAGTGGTTTGAAGATATTGAAGTCCTAACCCAGTACCTGTGAATGTGACCTTATTTGGAAATGTCTTTGCAGGTGGAATCAAGTTAAGGTAAGGTCTTAATGGTTTAGAGAGGGCCCTAAATCTAATGACTGGTATCCTTGTAAGACAAAGGAACATGCTAAGGGGAGAAAGCTATGTAAAGACTGGAAGCAGAGTTTGGAATAACAAGCCAAGAAGTACCAAAGATCGTTACCAGAAGCTAAGAAAAGACAAAAAAGGATTTTTGCTTACAGCCTTCAGAGAGTGCGGACCTGCTGACACCTAGATTTTAGACTCTCTATCTCCAGAGCTATAAGACAATACATTTCTGTTGTTTTGAGCCGCCACATTTGTGGTACTACGTTACAACAGCCCTAGTAAACTAATACACAATGAATTATTAGTATTATTGCAGCAATGAAGTAATACAAAAGAATGACCTAATTCATGGGTGAATCTCAAAAACAACATGAATTTAAAAATTTATGTTTTTTATCATATATGAATCATACCTGAATTTTTAAAACTGTAAATGAAGAAGCTTAAGAAAAGAAAAAGGAAAATTAAGAAGCAAATTCCTCTTTCACAATAGGGAAAATGAAGAAGAGGCAAGAGACACAGGAGAAATAGATCCCTGGGCAAACCCACCAGCCACTTTGTCCCACCTCCAGCAGGCTATCCTTTCGTTACACTGTGTGCTCACCACGGTTAAGTAAACTCACAAATTCTTCACCGGAGGCCAAGTTTGCGGTGCTGCTCCCAGCAAATTGGCCCAGACAGACATCCCAGCTGCTGTCCATAATAAGCCACAATGGGCCATTAACTTCTGAGAGGCCCCTGAGGCTCCCAGAGAGCCCCCCAGCCTCCTCATACTTCAAGAATAATCTTGAAAGCCTAAGTGGAAGACTGAGAAAAACTCAGGACACTGCGCCAGGTTGAGCACCCCATGCGATCTGCTGGTACTGAGGGCCACACCGAGCATGGCTGATGGCTGGTCCAGCCCAGCCTGCTCTGAACACTCGTTTAGTGAGATCCTGGAATCTTGGGCTGAGCAAGCTGCAGACACACAAGGGCTAAGTAGGGAAGGAGTAGCCTGAGGCCATCTATGCCGCCCCTCCCCAAACCAGGCCTTGCCAGCAATGCGAATGTGGCCAAGGTCAAAATCATTAACTTTGGCATCCTTCCCTCAGTTATGTGGAGAAAAAACAGGCATGTAAAGGACTGGTACCCACAAAAGCTGATTTTCTTTTGGGAAGCACAGTTAGAAGCACCAATTTTAAAGCGTCATTAAGGAGGAAAGATCAACAACATGCATGAGTGTGTTTCTTAGATGCTGAGACTACAGGAAAGGAAGCTGCTAGGAGGGAACTTTTTTGCCAGTTAGAAATACAAGTCGCAGCCCTTGAGGTGTCTGCAACCCAAGGCCAAAGGGCATGCATTTGTCTCTCCCTGGAGCTCCTACTAAAAGTGAACTGATTGCAGCACCACCAGGGAAGGACTCCCGCAAATTCACACACACGACTGTGCTTGCCATGGCGGTGACAATTGGATGCTCATGACAATGGTGTGTTGAATATTCAGACTCTGGGTTGTAGGCAGGACAACTCTTTAAGAGATTTGTTGAAAGGATCGATAACGTTTCCTCTGGTTCCAGCCCTGTGCTTCCCTCCACCTCACCCTGCCCACCATGATCAAGACAGGAGAGGAGGCGACAGATGCTTTCAGCCAGCACAAGGTCACCCACCTCCAACCTTGACTTAAAAGAGCAAAGCAATGAGGTCCCTCATCAGGCAACTTCTCGCACACTCACTCTGTACCAAGGAAAGCCCTGAGAGTCGGGCTTCCAGGGCTGGAGGTTGGGAACACCATTCATTCATCCGCCCCTTCACTTACTCATTTGGTAAACATTTACTGAACCTTTACCTGTGTATCTTACACAGTATTAATCAGAGAAGTAAAACAGATGAATAAGCTGAGTGTGGAGGCCCATGCTTGTGACCCCAGCTACTGGGATTACTGGAGAGGCTGAGGTAGAAGGATTTCAAGTTTGGGGCCAGTCTGAGCAACACAGTGCTACTGTCTGAAAATAAGAAAGACTGGGGATGCAGCTCAGTGCTCCCCAGATTCAGCTTCAATCCTCAGTACTGCAATCGACTGATCAATCAAATAATACAAATAAATGAGTAAGAAAGACAGGCTCCCTACTCACATACTCATGGACCAGGAGACAAGAAAACAGTGGGGACCTAAAACCTGTTGCAGAACAGACGGTAGGGGTGGAAACAAAATGGTAACTATAGAGACAGCATAGCACGCATGAATATGATCTTGAGTTCAGCTCTGGGCCAGGCTGACCTCCTTATGAATCACACTTGCCTCTTAGCAGCCAGGATAAGAACCTGCAAGCATTTTCTGGTGGGGCCACATAGTAAATATTTCAGGCTCTCAGGGCCATACAGTGTCTATGATGATGATTCAACTTTGCTCCAGTAGCACAAGCACGGCCATAGATAACATATAAATGAGCAGGTACAACTGTGTTCCAATAGAACTTTATGTACAAAAGCAGGTGGCGGGCTGGATCCGGCCAATCTCTGAATGAGCAGATGTGATCTTGAGTAAGTTACAGAATCCTCCTGTCCCTCAGCAACCTTCACTACAGCAAAGGGATAATTATAAGACCACCATCACTTAACACTTACCACTGTGTCCATCGCATAGGAAGACAGAGTAGGTTAATTATTTTCTATTACTATTATCAGTTGTATGTACAGTATGTTCATAGAGTATG
>RJWM01045592.1:0-13000 GCA_004363535.1 Dasyprocta punctata | reverse complement strand
CTAACAAGACGCACGCTTGGAACAATCCTATGCCTTGAGTACCGCCCGGGACCCTTACTTGGAGTGCTCAAAGCCTCAGGCCACATCCCTCGAGAGGTAGCATCGCAGCATCTCTCTGCCCGGCTTTCCCAGAGCTCTGGTCTGGCATCACAAGTGTCACATGTCACCCTCACATGTCTCTGTCCTCTGCTCTTGGAGACAGGGGTCTCCACTTGGTAAATGTCAGCTCCCAGGCCCAGAAATCGCCAATACAGGATGATGTGGAACTGGCCTTGGAACTGGGGTGCAACCCCTCAACTGTGCAGGCTGCACTAGGACACCGCTCTCGTCAGCTTCCATCATGGCAGATCCAAGCCAGTCTCGACTGCTACATCTTAGGCAGGGAAACTCAGAGGACAGCTTTCCAAAGTTTGGATTATAAAGTATAGAGAGCCCTCCCCGGGCCTCATTGTAGTCCTGGAAGTTTATATTTACAATCCCATGGAAAAGTTATTGGAATTCCAATAAGTTGATTCCAATCTACCACTTCCAGGGCAACCCATGGTGAAAATAAACACACTAAGACATATTTATAGTTATGGGGAGCCAAGGGGTCCTAAGTCCAGCCAGGATAAAGGTTCATTGGAACACAGGCCTTGACCCAGGGCCCAGCCCAGATTTTATTAATCCGTGAAGAAGGGTGTGGTTTGAGGATGAGTGAGGTGAGAATAGTACTGTGATTGGGGCTAGGTAGGAGGCCTGAAAGCACCTCTGTAATATGCACAGAGAAGGGTATGCAGAAAGACCAACCTGCATAACACAACTGAGGTTACATCTAATGTGTCGGGGCTGGCGCTTCAGTTCTGATATGCAAACTTTTCTGCCCTGGGAAGCCATCGCCTCTTATCTCAAGGCTGATCCCAGCTGACATCCCTGGAGCTGTGGCTCTTCATTCCACCCTGGCTCAACCATGGTTCTGGGGAGTCATAGGGCAGGAAAACAGGATTGTCACCTAGCTTCAGAGATTATACATGGTGGGCCAGCGATTTAGCTCAGCGGTTTAAGCTCCTGCCTGGCAAGCAAGAGGTCGTGAGTTCGATTCCTGGTACCAGGGGAAAAAAAAAACATTATACATGGGCACCTCGGCTAGCCCTAGCCAGCTCTGTACATATCAGGATATGGAGAAAGGGCCAGGTTTAGCCAAAGTGGAGACTGCTTTTTGTTCAAGAAGAGTCGTCCAGGTGGTCCCCCACAATAAAGTACTTCCCAGGGGGGAACAGGAACATAATTTCACAACGATTTTGGATTTGTTTAATCCTCAGAAACCCATCCCAGGGACTGCCCCAAATATGCCTACCTGTCTCGGGGGACATCCAGGGCGGTGTTGTAATCTGGGGGACCTCCGGGCAGCATGTTGAATAACAGATGATTTGTACCTCGATCCCATCTATGAGAAATGAAACATGGAGAATTAGATAATGAGTACAAAAGAGCCCAGCACCAAATAAAGAGGGCCACTTTCCAGCAGTGCTGGGTAAAATTCCTGGAGATCCTGACACTACACCAGGCACTGGTCCGGCTCCTTGGAGGGGAAAAAAAAAAAAAGCCAGATGGATGTGAATTTCAGGCTTGTCCATGACAGAACCGTTTCAAATTATGAATTGCTAAAGCCTACAATGTTGTGTTTGGCTACAGAAACAAAAAGTAAATAAAATATGGAGCTGAAAGGATGTATTATAGAACACCCACAAAATAGAATACTGTACAGCCTTTAAATTACATAGTAAAAGAATGTGAGAATTTGCAAACGGTATTCATGATACATTAAGGGAAACAAAGCAGCTAAAGGGTAAGCAGAGTGTGGTACCATTCCGGAGGGGAAAAGGTATAGATATATGTGCGTGTCTATTTTTTTTTTTTTACAAAAAAAGTGATAAAAAAAGGAGCATTAGAATATTTATAATGGTTATTTCTTAGAGCTAGGACTTGGGCATGAACACCATACTCTTCTTTTTGCTCATCTGAATTTTCAGACTTCATTTGTTGGTAGTACTGCAGACTGAACCAAGGCCTTTGCACAAAGCTGTATCTCCAGCCCTTTTTATTGATCTACTTGCTTTGAGACAGGGTCTTGCTAAATTGCTAATTACCCAGGATAGGCTCGAATTTGCCAACCTCCTGCCTCAGCCTCCCAGAGTGCTGGGATTACAGGTGAGTCCCACATCATCCGGGAAAATATGTACTATGTGACAGGGGTGGGGGCCCGGTATAAAAGGATGAATGTAGGAGAGACAGCCACCCTTAGATTGTAAACTCCAAGGAGCTAGAGCGCAGGGCGCAGCACCCGTGCGCAGCGGCAGAGCACGCCTGCTACCGCAGCCACTCATGGCCAGCCCTGCAGGGACCGCCCTGCCCCGCCCCTCGGCTCCCCGTACCTGGAGAGCTGCGCCAGGGCCTGCGCAGTCTCGCGGATGCGCAGCTCGTGCTGGCTCAGCAAGTCGATGGACGGCACGAAGAGGCAGGCGCGGCTGATGTCGTCGGTGTAGTAGTCGCTGTCCGCGATGGCCGCCAGCAGCTCGTTATACTCCCGGGAGATGGTGCTGCTGACCGGCACGCCGAGCTCGTCCACGTACTTCTTCAGGGAGTAGATGTACACCTTGATCTTGTTCTTGGGGTTGAAGCCGCAGCGGTAGACGTCGAAGCAGGTGTGCATCCTGCAGCTGAGGTCGCCGCGCTCGGGCACCGGGCTGTCGCTGGGCAGCCTGACCACGGGCACGGCCGCGCTGCGCTTCTCCACCGCCCAGTCGCCCGAGGCCTCGATGGAGTGCGGCCAAAACTGGAACACGCCCGTGGCCAGCAGCCCCAGCAGCACCACGGAGAAGAGCGCCACGTAGTAGATGCGGTGCTTGGTCTTCATCCTCGGGATGAGGGCGGGACCCCGGCTGCTGTGCTTGACCGAGGCGCACATGCTGACCCCCGCGCCTCTCCTCCACGCCTGCGGGGGGAGGACAGAGCCGGGGGTCAGGGGCGGGCGACACCCCCGCTGAAGAGGCCCTGTGACTTCATTATTCCTACTTCTCCCCCTCCAGCAGTTGGAAGAGATAGAAGGATTTTTCACACTGCTTACCAATAAATATCCATTTGCATGTCTGACTACATGGCCTATGACATAACCGAATACTTAGTACTCCATACAAATATCTAACATAAATATCAACACGATATAAAATTACAACTATAGCTATAAACACATATTCACCTTAAGCATCAGTTGTTGAGGATATGCAGTTTAAGGACATCCCAGCATAAGCTGGGAAGGATATGCAGACCAAAGAAGAAAAATGAAAAGCGGAACAGCTGAAGATAGTTATTCTCCTCCGAAAGACCTGCCGAACCTGAAAGGCTGCGCCGCCGGCACAGCTGGTGTTCGTTATTCTGCCGTCTGCCCTCCTTCGCTTATGCAACCCAAGCAAAGATGCAGGGCAAGCAGGGCGTGGTGGCGCACGCCTTTAATCCCAGCACTCGGGAGGCTGAGGTAGGAGGAGCGTTGTGAGTTCCAGGCCAGCTTGGGCTACAACGCGAGCACAAGGCCGGCCTGAGCTACACAGTGCGACCCTGCCTCAAAAAACCAGGGCTGGGAGTTTGGCTCAGTGGCTTAAGCGCCTGCCCTGGCAGGCGCGAGGTTGTGAGTTCAATCCCCAGTACCGCAAAAAAAAAAAAAAGATGTGGGGGCAAAGCGGAAAGCGAAGCTCCCCAGGGAGGAACTTGGATTGGGATGGGGAAGAGGGAGAAGGACCACACTGCACCAAAATGCAGAATCGGAGAGCGTCGATAAAAGTGCAAAGGGCATTCAGAGAAGAAAAGACCAGAATTAATCTCTAACTAAAATGTATGTTACAGTCTTATTGTGAAAGTGACAGCTGGCCTACTTGGAAGGAAGCAGTGAAGAGGTGGATGGGGCAGCAGAGAGGAAGAGAAAGAGGAGGGGAAAGGAAGAGAAGAGGGAAGGGATGCTGGGACCCCTTTCTAAAGACAGAGGCCAGCGACGCTTCCCATCGTGAATGCGTAGGACACTCTTCTAGAAAGAGGCAGAACCCGTATTGCTTCCCCAAAATCTGGATTCATTCTTTTTTTTTTTTTTTTTTTGGTGATGTGATTTGCCTGAGAGGATGTGGCAGAAGTAACAGCCCAGGGACTCTGCAGCCTTCCAAAAGCCAAAGCTCCTGGTCTGTCCTCACAGAGCCCTTACAGCTGTGACACTACGAGAAGCAGAGCTCCAGGGGGACGGGGCACCCTTGGGGCAGGCACCCTAAGCGTCACTAAGTTTTGCAGTGGTTTGTCACACAGCTATTGCTAAATGAGAGGTAATAAAGGAAAATGTCTAGTCCTTAGCTGAAAAGTCAGAGTTCCCCTACGCGCCACGATTTAAGATCCTCAGCAAACTCATGCCTCGTGCCCGTCTGCCTCGCAGGGAAGGCACAGCCTGGAGTGTGACTCTGCTGTCGCACACATACCACATGACGGCAGTGCACTACTTTGGCAACCACATGGCCAAGTCCCAATCTGCAAACCAGTCTCCTCGTACTCGCTGCTAAGAGCTATCGAGGGAAGTAGCTGATAAGCTCGGAGGTTCCTGCAATCGCCTTCCCATTGGGTAAATGCAGAGCCCTCTGCCCCTGCCATTTGGGAGGACTCCTCCGGCCAGCTAGCTGGGTATGGCCCAGCCTTGACTATTTAAATCTTTGTAGGCTTTTGGCTAAAATGTGCTTGATGGTCAGGAACGGTTTCAGCTTGCATTTCTCTGAGACCATGAACTGGACCACATGCAGGAATTAGCCTGTCACAGACGAATGTATGGACGTTAAGACATCTCAAGCTTAAAGACTGTCATCTTTGGGGGACAACACGTGCTGATGGGCTCTATGACAGAGCCGTGAGCAGGAGAACTGTTTCACTTCTGCCTTCATTGTTAATAACTGCAGGATGCTCCCAGTCCTCCTCCATCCACCACCCCCACGCCCCCCAGTGTCCCTCCTGAGTCCACGGTGGGGAGGGATGGGGACGGACGCACACAGGAGGCTGCACTCTACCGGTCCCCATGCAAAGCTGGCCAGCTGGCGCTCCTGGTCAGCTCCCTGACTCTGGACCCCTCATCGCAGGCGCAGGGAGTCTGCTAGAGCAGGCATCGGCCTGAAGCTTGGTGAGTTTTTCTTTTTCTTTTTTTTTTTTTTTTTTTTTTTTGCAGTACCAGAGATAGAAATCACAACCTTGCGCCTGCCAGGTAGGCGCTTAAGCCACTGAGCCAAACTCCTGGCCCTATTTTTTTCAAGGCAGGGTCGCACTATGTAGTTCAGGCCGGCACTGCTTACGTTGCAGCCCGAGCCGGCCTCGAACTCACAATGCTCCTCCTACCTCAGCCTCCTGAATGCTGGGATTAAAAGCGTGCACCCAAACCAGCCTCAACCTCCCGAGTGCTGGGATTAAAAGCATACGCCACCACATCTGGCTAAAGCTTGGTTTTTTTATAGGTTTAAAATAGGGTCACAGAGCCGGGCGTGGTGGCGCACACCTTTAATCCCAGCACTTGAGAGGCTGAGGCAGGAGAATCATTGTGAGTTGAGACCAGCCTGGGCAACAAAGCGAGTTCAAGGCCAGCCTGAACTGCATAATGAGACCCTGTCTAATAAAATAAAATAAAATAAAATAAAAATAGGGTCACAGAATCTGTCACTCAGCAAGTTCCTGAGTGTTTATTTTGTACAATCAGGCTCGAAAGCCTTTGCTGATCAGCTACTGTACCTTTTAACACCGTTGTTTCAGGTTTTTGTCTTAACCTAAAAGCCACAACATGAAATAACGCTTTATACCGTGACCTGGTATAGACAGATATATGAAAATTCCACAAAAACGATGTCTCACCTTATAACATATAACATGGTATTAGCTCTAGAACATGTAATAACTCTTCTTTCTGTTCTACTAGTGCTTTTTAAAGAATTCTAACAGTAAGCTAATAGGTCAGGGGTCTCATCCAGTAACAAGCCATCTGCAGTGTGGAAAACGCTATTTTCACATATAACAAAACTGGGGATACAGGAACAAAGAGAGCATCTACATATGAGCTCTGCTGGTCTTCATGAGTTGCAGATTAACTATAAAAAGATATAGCACCACAAAATAAACCCGAAGATAATAGGATACAGTTTTTTTGTTTTGTTTTGTTTTTTTCTGTTTTTTTTTCTTTTTGCGGCACCGGGGCTCAAACTCACAACCTCATGCCTGCCAGACAGGTGCTTAAGCCACTGAGCCAAACTCCCAGCCCTAGTTTTTTGAGGCAGGGTGGCACTGTGTAGCTGAGGTCGGCTTTGTGCTCGCGTTGTAGCCCAAGCCAGCCTCGAACTCACAACTCTCCGCCTACCTCAGCCTCCCAAGTGCTAGGATTAAAGGCGTGCGCCACCACGCCCGGCAATAGGACATAAAGCACGTAAATAGGTTAATTAAAAAACAAAATGGAAATGAAAAACAAAGCCAAAAGGTGATTTTTTTAAAAAAGATCACCAAAAACTGACGTGACATAATTCTGATAAGATTACTCAAGATAAAAGGAAAAAAATGAACAAAAATTGAAATAAAAAGAGGAAAGCAACTCAAAATACTAAAAAGATAAAATGCTATGAATGAAACTGCCAATAATTTTAAAACTTGGATGTGTGGAAAGAAAATTTTAAATATATACATATATCAAGAGTTTTAAGCTGGGTGTGGTGGCACATGCCTTTAATCCCAGCACTCAGGAGGCTGAGGCAGGAGGATCCTTGTGAGTTTGAGACCAGCCTGGGCTACAAAGTGAGTTCAAGTCCAGCCTGAACTGCAAAGTGAGACCCTGTCTCAAGAAATAAGGCCAGGGATTTAGCTCAGTGGCATAAGCACCTGCCTGGCAGGCACAACGTTGTGAGTTTGATCCCCGGTACCAAAAAAAAAAAAAAAAAGAATCTCAAGCAGAAATGGCTAACTGGAGAGCTCTCCAACTAAATCAAAAGCTTAGAAATCTCCCTATAGAGAACTTCCAAGTCCATTTTCAAAATCCATTTTATTTCAAGGAGAAAAGGAAGAAAAAAAAAAAACTTCCAAGTCCAAAAGATTTTCCAAGCTCTATGGAATATTCAGGAAATATTAATTCCAGTTACTATTCAGAATTCAGAAGAAAAAGTGAATACTCTCTTTTTGTAGAGGCTTGTTTTAGAAGCTGGTGTAGCCTGAACACCAAAACTTTATGAAGGTGATTCTCAAAGTATGATCAAAGCATCTTGCAGGTACCCAAGATGCTTTCAAAGGGTCTGAACCATTTCTATAATAATATTGATGCTATTTGCTTTTTCACTTACTTCCAGAAGCTATTTGACATAAGACATCATGAAAATAATATCAATTCAAAGATTCAAGATGCTCAACTCAAAGCAGAACATCTATGAAGGAAACCACACCAAGGTATATGAAAGGAAACTGCCGAAAAGAATGCTAAATGAAGGCTTTAGCCAGACAGAAAATCTATCTGGGATGGATTTTAACACTAAATTTAAATGCCAAAGTTACAACATATTTAGAACATAATAGAGAACATGTACAACTTCTGGCAGAATTATTTCCAAAATGGAATTTAAACATACACACACACACACACACACACACACACAGAGAGAGATAAAATGATGATTTGGTGTTATCATTAAGAGCTTTTTGGATCAAAGCCATGGTGAGAAAGTCAAAGACACGCTACAAGCCTGAAGAAGGTACCGCCAGCACACATAACCAGTAAGGAAGCACACCCAGGGTGAAGAGCTCCATAAAGCAGTAAGAGAAGACGAAGCCAGGCGTGGCAATCCACACTTGCAATCCCAGTGCTTGGGAAGTTGAGGCAGGAGGATGGCAAATTTACAACTGGGCAACTTCGCAAGAACTTGTCTCAAAATTTACAAAAATATTTGAAGGATTGAGGTAAGTGAAAAAGCGAATAGCATCAATGTTATTATAGAAATAGTTCAGACCCTTTGAAAGCATCTTAGGTACCTGCAGAGACCCTGGGTACAATCCTTGCAGATCTGAGCCCAGCCTGGGCAACTTAGGGATGGGGATGTGAGGCCCTGGGCTCAATCCCCAGTACCAAAATCAATACACCAATCCCTGAATAAATAAAAAGTACTAGAGGAAAGCTGGCGGAAGGGAGCATGGGGCTTCCCTCCTTGGATGGCGAGTGAATGCTCCCATCAGCCGACCCTCTCCTCCCCAGCCTCCACTCCACTAACCCCACGCTGGAGTCACTCCACACGGGTCCCCATCCCTGCTGGTCCACACTAACTGAGCCTGCGACCCTGGGGGAACTGCAGGCCTCCCCACTCAGGTGACACTGAGACAGGAGGGCGGTGGAGCCTCACCTCATGGAACAGTCACCTGCAGGAGCCCGTGAGGTGCCAGGCCAGGAGCTGAGCAAACCAGGGCGTTTGACATCCTAGCGCCTTCCCCCAGCCTCCCCATCCCTGGCCTCCGTCACTGTCAGCCCGGCAAGCAGGAGACAGGAGAGGCGACCTGCATGGTTCAGCCACCAGCGTGGCTTGGTCTGGACCTGGCCTTCACCAATCAGAAGGTCTGACCCCAACTCCTCTTACCTCGGCCCTCTAAGGGACATGACAAGAGCCAGCCCTCCCTGTCACCACCATCCACACACTCTGGGGACCTGCAGCAACAGGGTGACCACCACTTCCCCTCCCACCTGACCTCAGCCCAGCCTGAGGCTGGGGCCGCCAACCCCTCACTTAACACTGGCAATGGGATCCTGGCTGCCAGCCGAGGACAAGTTTCATGTCACAGCACTGTTCTCAGAGCCCCTTCCAGAACCAACTGTCTTAACTTTATGCGCTGATAACCGAGAACGAGCACCTGGGATGCAGGCAGCTAGGAAGGAGAGTGGTCAGGGGTGAGCAGACGTCCGCAGGGTGTGTCCCTGAGCTGCTCACCCTGGAAGCTGGCTGGAGCTCAACCCGATGACGCCTCCCCTGCCATCCGTGTGGGACACACTTCAGAAGGCCAGGGAGCCCAGCCAGGATGTGGGACACTCTCCCTGCTCCCCAGACAAGCACGGAAGTCTGAACCAAACTCTGAGGAATAAAACTACAGCTAAGGCAAGCACTTGAGGAAGACTAAACACCCATGAAAAAAGGAACAGGGCAGAGGGCTGGGGTTGGAGCTCAGTGGGACAGCACTCGCCTAGTGACAAGGCTCTGAATTTGATCCCCCACACAGACACAAATCAAAATGATGGGTGGGAAATACAAGGAGAAAGGGCCCTTTCTGAGGGGACTTCTGGGCTCCAGACCTCAGCGAGCACCACCCTACCCTGTGTGCACACTGGCTTCCGCCCCTTGACACGTTCTGGGAATTAGTGAAGTAGTGGCATATCTGTCTTCCCTCCTGGTTGTGACTTTCTTGTATTCCATCTCACCAAGTCCAGAATCTATTTAACATCAATATAAATGTTTGTTCAATGTCTCTATTCTCCCCGGTTCCACACAGGGTCCAGCACCCACAAGTTCTGAGTTATTTTGTGGTGAAGACTTGGGACTGTGATCCTCCCGGAAATGGAAAGAGCTCCCCAAGGGGAGACTCCAAGCCCGGAGCAGTGCTGCCAAGCTGCGGCAGAGAAAGATCACAATCTCCCAAACCACAGCCCAAGGAAACAAGTCAGAACCTCCCCATCCAGAGAGGACGCCCCCTACCGGCAGGAAGCTAGAAGCCGTGGAAGGGGAGAGCGCAAAGCAAACTCCTGCTCCACCCTAGCCTGGATCAGAACAAGAATTTCATAACAAAGTCCTGCAAACTTAGCTCCCTGAAGCACATCAAACTTGGCCCTGCAAAACGCCATAATAATAATATTAAAAAAAAAAACCTGGAATCATCTCGCTGTCCACTGAGTCACCGGAAAAAGTCTTTTAACACCAACCTATTGTCAAGATGAGATGCATTTTCTGTTCCTGGAATTTATTCCTAAAATCTGCCCCAATAACATCTCTCCTGTGTTTCAGGTTATCTCCTAGTCCATTTTTTATCTTGTCCACTTGTTTAAGAAAAGAAGCCTTCACAGCTCAACTCCCAGGGTCACTGCTACCTTGACCTCCAACCCAGCTGTGCCTCACAATGAAAGAACCAAATGTTATGAAAAAGTAGGAAAATCTACTATTCATCGCTTACCTGATACAATTCTATGTAACTAAAGTTACAGTGTGGCTACCTCTAAAAATGGTTTCCAATTTTTTTTTAAAAAGAAGTATTTTAATTGTCGGAATTACACTGTAATTAGTACAATGATTATCATTCAGTAACCAAACTTTATTGAGCATTGACTACGTGCCAGCAACTGTTCTGAGCACTTCATCAATGTGTGAGTACTGAATCTTCATAACAGTGCTGTGTGACAAACTACTGATGCCCTCATTTCACATATGAAGAAAGTTCTACAGAAAGGCAAGTACCTAGTCCAATATGATACACAACTAGAAAACGCCAAAGCAAGGTTTCCAGCAGGGAAGCGGGGCCTCAGAGCTGACTGTGGGTGGGTCCATTTAGATCGGCTAATGCAACCAGGAGGCTTCAGTCTCAGAAAGTCCGAGATGATGGAAAATGAATCATCTACTTTATTACTGTGAAGAGACTTTGAGCTCTGAAATGTGCAAACTGGGGGCACTGAACTCGCTTATAAGATTTTTTATTTTATTTATTTATTTATTTATTTATTTTTGAGCCTGGGTTTCACTCTGTATCCCACGATGGCCCAAAATTCACTGCAATCTTCCTGCTTCAGTCTCCCAAGTGGTGGGATCACAAGCGTGAAGCACCCCACCGGGCTTCACGAGAAGAATGAAAAAGGACCTATTTTTATCCCAAAAAAGTCATGTTTAGACAAGGAATGAAGGACCCTTCTAGATGGGCATTTCCAATGAGTTACACCGCGCTGTTCGTTATCTGAGTCTCAAAACTGTGGACCCCGACCTGGTCTCCACCGTCAGCAAGGAGGCTCCAAAAGCTCGGGGCTCTCCGGCGACGCCCCGGGCCCGCGTCTTGCCCGGCCACGGTCACCGACCAGATCCGGACGCCGGAGACGCGGACCGCGGTGGGGACAGCAGGGTAGAGCCAGGCGGGACACCGGGGTTGCTGCCGAGGGTGCCGGCCGGGAGGGGCCGTGGGCAGCGGGAACCGCTGTGGGTGACCAGGGTGCGGGGTGGCCTCGCGCAGCGCCCCGGGGTCCCCCGGCTCCGAGCCACCCCCGGGCCCGGCCCGCGTCGCCGCCCGCAGGCCCGACCCCACCCGCGCTCACCTCGGCCACGGCTGCCTCCCGCTCGGTCACCGGCTCATGCCGCGAGGCACGGGCCGTGGCCGCCGGGGTCCGATCGCGCCGAGTCGCGGGGCGGCCGCCTGGACCTAGTCCGCAGCAGCCGGGTGTACAGCGCTGGGACCCGGCTCGCGGCGCTGACACCGTGCGCACTGCGCATGCGGGAGCGGCCTGGCTGCGCCCCCTGCTGGCCGGGAGGAGTCAGAGCACTGCGGAGAAGCGGAGACCTTAATTGTGAGACTTTCGACCTCAAACCTTTCCTGCAGACGAAATCGCAAACCCAGACCAGGGAACACCGCGCTCCACTTATAAATCTGTCCGAAAATGTAAACATTTAGCGTAATCAGTGCAAATGAGCGCGTAACATTCCCACAGGGCAATCTGGCACCGTCTGTCAAATCCAAAATGCGCAGGACCCTTCCTTCCGACAGTCCCCCAAGCGAGTCCTCTATACGTCGGTAAGGAACCGGCTCCAAGGTCTGTTACTCAAAAAACTTGTTCCGAAACCGTGGGCAAGGAAGATCGCTTTGAGGTAAAATATGTCTGTGAAAAAACAGAAGAAATGAAAAAAAAGGAAACGTAAGTAGATGCTGTCATGATTTTTTAAATTGTTTAATTTGTACTAATCCCGGATTGCATTATATACGGAGCCCGTCCATCGTGGGAAGTTGGCACACGTGCACAACAAAGCTTAGTTCTTTCACGTCCTTTCCCTTTCTTGTTCCCTCCCTCCCTCCATCTCTTCATCGTTTCCTATTTACAAAAGAGCCATCCCCTTACATGATGATTTTTTTTTCTTTTTTCTTTTGGAAGGAGTCCAAGAAGCAATTCTAACCGTCTTGGATGGAGTAATTTCTAGGAGTAGAAATGAAAGCTTTTTCCCCTTTATTTATGATTATTCTTTATCCATGCTTAGTGGAACTTCCGTCATCAGGCAGTAAGTGGAGTTTAAGAAATTGACAATTGATGAAAACACCCTGCTAGGCTTCCGTCACAGCAGGTAGGTGATTCACTGGGTCAGGCTTCGGGTCCGAATCCATGTTCATCCCTGCTGGACTGTAGCGCCATCTGGTGGAAGTTGTCGCCAATTTTAACTATTCGTTGAATTTGAGAGCACCTCTGTTTCTATTTATGTATGGTTTGCTTTTTTGGTTTTTTTGAGACAGTCTCGCTAGGCAAGTAGTTCAAGCTAACCTTGAACTCACTGGGTAGCCCAAGTTGACCTTGAATTTCCAAGGATCGTCTTGGCTCAGCCTCTCAAATTCTGGGATTACAGGTGTGTGCCACTATGCCTGGTTTAAAATATGTATGTTTGCAATTAATCGCTTGTACTTTCATTAAAATGAGGACTTGCTGTGTTAAAGAACTGTGTTTGGCAGGGACTTCCCAGAATCCTTCCTGTCTTGTTCACCGTTTATAACCGGAAGCTTACATAAAGCCTGGCATTTATCATGGCTTGATGAGCACTTGTAGAATGAATAAAGGATGGCAGATGCTGGGAGGACCTAACTAGAATCAAGACAAATACACAAGTGAGATTACTCAGGTAGAGAGTGGAAGTGGCATAGGACAACATAAACAAAGTGTGACTGAGTTTTAAAGTGTAAGAAGCTGCATCTAATTGAAAAATCTGAGATAACT
>RJWM01045591.1:0-12725 GCA_004363535.1 Dasyprocta punctata | reverse complement strand
TCCATTTGTTCTATGTTTTCCAGCCTATGTGAATAAAGATTTTCAAAGTAGGTATGGACGATCTTCTGAATTTCCAGAGGATCTATAAGAATTTCATCCTTTTCTTTCCTCATTGCATGAATTTATTTTTTTCTTTCCCTTTCTTGGTAAAGTTGTTTAGGGGTTTATCAATTTTATTTATTCTTTCAAAGAACCAACTCTTCACTTCATTAATTCTTTGTGTTGTTTTCTTAGTCTCAATTGCATTAATTTCTGCTCTGATCTTTATACTTTCCTCCTTTCTGTGAGCTTTGGTCCTGATATGCTTTGCATTTTCTACAAGCTAGAGGTGCAGCATCAGTTTATCTATTTGTGCTCATCCTGTTTTCCTGATGTGAGAATTTATTGCTATATATTTCCCTCCTAGGGCTGCTTTCATTACATCTCACAGGTTTCAGTATGTTGTATCTGCATTTTCTATTAACTGTAGATATTGTTTAATTTGTTCTTTAATTTCATATGTGATTCGTTGGTTGCTCAGGAGAGTGTTATTTGATTTCCATGTGTTTATGTAGGTTTTGCATTTTCTTTTGTCATTCAATTCCACTTTCCATATACTATGGTCAGCTAGTATGTATGGAATAATTTCAGTTGCATTCAATTACTTAAGCATGCTATATGGCGTAGTATATGGTCTAGTTTACAGAATGTCCTATATGCCTCTGAGAAGAATGTGTATTCTGATGTCATTGAGTGGAACACTCTGTGACCATCTGCAAAGTCCATTTGCTCACAAATTTAGATCAGTTCTTTTATTTGGTGAGTTTTTTTTTGTCTAATTGCTCTATCTCTTTATCACAATGGGGTATTAATGTCCCCCATTATAATTGTGTCCTTGCATATTTGACTTTTCATGTCTTTTCCTATTTGTCTTATACAGTTGAATGTTCCCATATTTGGAGCATATATATTTAAGCTTTCTGCCTCTTCATCTTGAATTTCCCCCCACCAAGTATGTAATGGCTTTATTCACCTCTTTTGATCATTTTTGGTTTGAAGTTTACATTGTCTGCAAACAGAATAGATACCCCTGCTTTTTTCTATGTTACCGCCACATGGAATATTGTTTTCCATCTTTTGACTTTCAGTCTATGATTATGTTTTTGAGTTAAATGTTTTTCTTGTATGCAGCATATTGTTGTATTTTGTTTCCTGATCCATTCTACTAATCTGTTTCTTTCAATGGTTGAATTGAGGCCATTTACAATGATGGTTATAACTGATATGTATTGACTTATCTTTGTCATGCATTTTTCTGTTGTTGCTTCCCTGCTTCTCCCTTTATTTAATTTCTTGCCCTGCCTGATGGTTTGTTTCTCTTGCTGTTCTGGAAATTGTGGTCATTTTTATCTCTATCTAGAGTATCTTTTAGTATGCTTCCTAAGTTGTTTTGGTGGATATGAATTTCCTCAGTTGTTTTTCCATGGAAGTGTCTTTTTTCTCCATTAAATTTGAAAGATAATTTTTCAGAGACCGTTAGTATGGGCTAGAGGCTGTTTTCTTTCAGGGCTTAAAATACTTCAAGGTCTTCTTGACTTATGGGTTAGTGTTGAGAAGTCAGCTGTGATTCTAATAGGCTTTCCCCGGTAGTTGATGTGTTTCCTTTCTCTAATAGCTCTTTTGTTTATTTTTATGCTGAATTTCTTGGATCTTGATTATTATATATCTGGGTATAGATTTATTTTGGTTATGTCTGTTTGGAGTTCTTCATGCCTCATTTATTTGTATATCAGTTTCTGTTTCCATGCTTGGGAAATTTCCTGCTATTACTTTTGCAAATAGTTTTTTAATCTCATATGTATTGACTTCTTTTTTATTGACACTTTTCTTATACAGTTTCTCTTTGCGTCATCTTGTATCTGTTGAAATGTTATTTCATGCTCCTTTGTTATTTTTAAGAGTTCTCTCATTTTGTGATCACCAGTTGTGATCCTGTCTTCAAGGTCTGAAAGTCGATATTCGGTTTCATTCAAGCAGTTTTGCCAGGTTTCAATGGAATTTTTCATTTTCTGGTTTTCTCTTTGAATCTGTTTCATGCATTCTACTTCTTTCCTATAATATTCATTCAAGGTTTCCTTCATTTTCCTATGCTGCTGGACTTTTTTTTTTATCTATGTCTTTCCTTGTTATTTTGAGCAATTCTTCCATTGAGTTTTTGATTTCTTTCTTCTCTTTACCTGCAAGATAATTTCTGATCTGATTTCCTCTATAGCCTCTTGGATTTCTTTGTTTACTTCACTTGCTATCTTTTCAGAAATTTCAGTTTTGTTTCTTCCAATGTCTTTTATGTCAGGCTCTTCTTTACTTGTTCCAGATGGGTTGGGTGTTTGAGATTACATTTTTCTTTTTCATTTTGTCATTTTCAGCTTGAGTTAATATTTTGGCCTTTTCAATCACCATAGTCTCTACTGTCCATGATGTGTGTCTTAGGGTCCTATTATATGGCTGAGATCACCCAGTTGCTTGGTCCCATAGTGTAGTAAAGGGGCCACTCACTTGAATTCCTCTTGTGAGGCCAGTTGGGTGAGTCCCGGATTCTTCCTGGGTTGACTAGTCTAGGAACACTGCAGTGAACCAACCCTTAGCTTGTATTCTTACTGCATGTTTAGACTTTTATAGGCAACCAGCCCCATCTGTCCATGGTGTGCATCCAAGTTGAGGTCCTACTGTGTCACTGAGAGTCTCACAGGCACAGCTGGTTTCCTCTGCATAGGGTACACTCACTGACAGTCTGGCCCACTGTTCTCTGTGTGGAAGAAAGGCTCCCACTATCCTGCCAAGGTCCTACCAGTGGGGTTAGGACTCACTCATCCCCTCACCTGGCCACCAAAGTCTATATGGCTGACTTTACTCAGTTGCTGAGTCCCACAGTTTAGGGGAGGTGCCAGTCACCTGAATTCTTCCTTCAGTGAGTCCTGGATATTTTAAAATTTTATTTTAAAGAGAATAAAACCAAACCAGACAAAACATAATAAAGCAAATCAGAACAGAACAATGCAAGGGATATAGTACTTCCAAAGTAGACAACAGTAAATCAACAATGGCTACCATAGTGCCTCATTTTCTTCAAAATAGCTTTTCATACTATCACACACAATAAATACAAGATGAAAGAAAACCAATCAAAAGAATGAAAGCATTACAGGACTTCAAAACAAGATGATAGGAAATCAAAAATTGCTATCATAATGTCTCTTGTTTTCTTCACAATAGCTCTCTATATTATCACACATAAAAAATCAAATAACAAAGCAAAACAAAAGCAATCAAAAGAAAAGAATGAAAGCATTATAGGACTTCAAAACAAGATAATATAAAATCAACAATGGTTATCATAATGCATCCTGTTTTCTCCAAAATAGCTGCCCATACCATCAGACACATTAAAATCTAAGAAAACAAGGCACAACAAAACCAAACCTAAAAAAATCATGAAAATTATACAAGAATTCAAATAAGATAATATGAACTTAACAGTGGTTACCACTTTCCCTTTTTAGGCATTTCTTCCCTGATCACTTTCATAATATATACTGTGCTTTTTGGTCCCACACTCCAGTTTTTTATGCTAAAGTGAAAACCCAATGTTCACCCATGCGAGTTCAAACAATTTTACCCATGAACATGATCTCCAGTTGCATTCATTTATCTACAAGAACATTGAGATTATCATACTTTATAGCTGAGTAACTTTCCATTGTATGAAAATACCATCTTTTTTATCCATTCTGCAGTTGATGGGTAAGTTATCCTTGCTCTTTTTGGTCTCCTATCATGTGAAACAATTGTTTTGTTTCTTTTGATTTTCAATCTATGAATTCTCTTTCAAGTTAAATGTGTTTCTTGTACACAGTATATTGATGGATCTTCTTCCTTGATCTACTCTCCCTGTGTTTCCTTTCATTGATGAATTCAGGCAATCTACATTAATGGTTACAACTGACATACATTGGTTCATCTATGTCATGCTATCCTCTTGCTGTCGGCCTTCCACTTTTTCTCGACATTCAATTACCTGTCCTGTTTGGCAATCCCTCTCTGCTGCTGTTCCTGGAATCATGGTCATTTTTATCACTCTCTGAAATAATCTTCAGCACTCTCTGTAGAGTTTGGTGGTCAAGAATTCCTTCAGTTGTTTTAAATCATGGAGGTATATTATTTTTCCATCAATTTCGAAACACAGTTTTGCAGGGTACATCAATCTGGTTGGAAGTTGTTTCCTTTCAGGACTTGAAAAACTTCACTCCAATTTTTCTTGACTTGATGGTTTGTGTTGAGAAGTCTGCCATGATTTTGATGTGTTTTCTTTATAGGTGATCAGTTTCGTTTCTCTAACACTTTTAAATATTTTGTTCTTGCACTGAATTTCTGGGATCTTGATCATTATGTGTCTGGGTGTAGATTTATTTTGCTTATGGCTAGTTGGAGTGCTATATGCCTGACTTATCTGCATGCCAGATCCTTTTCTCATGTTTGGGAAGTTTTCTTTTGTACATAGCCTTTTCATGTCATTTGTGTTCACCTTCGCTTTTTTGCTGATACTTGTCACTCCTAAATTATTTCCCTTGTATCATCTTGCAGCCATTGAATTATTTTCTGATTCCTTATTATTTTTGGGAGATCTTTCCTTTCATGATCACTAGCTGCAATCCTGTCTTCAAGGTTTGAAAGTCTGTTTTCAGTGTCTTTTAAGCAGTTTTGCCAATTTTTGATCAAATTTTAATCTCCTGGATATTTCTTTGAATTTGTTTCATTCATTGTAATTCCTTTCTATATTTTTCATTCAAGGTTTCTATCATTCTTCTATGCTCCTCTTTTTTCTCTGTCTTCTTTAGATATGCTCAGCAATTCTTTCATTATATTTGTAATTTCTTCTTTTACCTGAGATACTATTTCTGATCTGATTACTTTACAGTCTCCTTCAGTTGTTTCTTTACTTCAGTTGCTATCCCTTGGGAGATTTCAGGTGTGTAACTTCCATTTTCTTCCATGTCTATACCTCCCAGACTTGTTCTGTATGAGCTGGATGTCTGAGATTGTGCCTTGTTCCTTCTCCTTGATATTCTCCTGGGTTCCTCTCAACAAGCCAATTGTGGAGTCCCAGGCAATTCCCACATTGGATGCGCCTCAGTGCTGTAGGGAAATGGGCCAGCCACCTGGGTTTATCTGAACCCCAGATCCCAGGGAAGTAGCAATGCATGTGGTGCGTTTCTCCAGACCTGTGCAGCTACACTAAGGCTTCCCCAATGGCCAGAGGTGTGTGATGGTGGAGCTGTTCTTTCTCTCAGTCTACGTGTCACACTGGGACTGACTGTATAGACACACAGGCAGGCATCCAGGGGTGTTTTTGTTTGATTTTACCAGTAGGCACTGGCTACCCAAAGGAAACAATGAAGACCTGTGGGTGCACAGGGCATATCTGGCGGATTCTCCTTGCCTGTGCTGGTTACCTAAGTGAGGCAAGGTTTCCATCAATGACTGTGGGTATACACGATGGGTCTGGTTGCATCTCCCCACTTGCATGACTAGAATCCTGGATTCTTTCTGTGCTGACTAGCCTAGGAGTATTAATGTGAACCAACCCTTAGCTCTTATTGTTATTGTGGGTTTAGACTTTTCCTGGCTACCAGACCCATCTGTCCATTGTTTGCACCTCAGTTAGGGTCTTACTGTGTAACTGGGGGTTTCACAGGTCCAGCTGATTTCCTCTGCATGAGGGGAGGCCTCACTAGGACTCTCACTGGACAGCCCAGTGTCCTTTGTGTGGAAGAAAAGTTCATCTGTGATCTTGGTGGCCTGCCAAGGTCCCCTGAATGGGGAGAGGCTTCAACCATGCCCTCACCTGACCTCCAAAGTCTTGTAGGTTGGTGGAAGGATTGTTGAGGCTCCTGCAGATGTATTGGTGCCCTCTGGGTATGGGGGACTGATCTACATTCTTGCCTGCCTGCTGAGGTCCTCTAGGTGGTGACAGGGTTCCTAGAGGCTCCTGATGGCCCACTAAAGTTCTCCAGTGGGGGGAGGGGTTGCTGACATTCCTGCTTGCTGCTAAGTTACTCCAATTGGGTGGTAGCGGTTTCAAGGCACCCACCCCCCCAGGTCCTGAGGTCTTCCAGATAGGGGGAGAGGTCTCTGACACTCTTGTTTGCTGCTGAGGTCCTCTGAGTGCAAAAAGTGTTCACCAAACCTCCTGACATCCCACTCAGGTATTGCTGGTGGGGGGGATGGGTGGTTGATGCTTCCATCAGGTGCTGATGTTCTCTGGGTGGGGGGAGATTTGGAAGACACTCTTACTGGCCTACCTAGGTCAAGTTTGTTTTTTTTTAAATAATGAATGAATGGTGGAGTTTTTCAAATTATTTTTCTGCACCTATTGAGATGATCATGTGAGTTTTCTCAGTCTTCTGTTTTCTATTTTTTATTATAGTTTGCTTTCTGTGTTGATGCTTGTAAATTTCTCATGATAGATAGATTCCTCTCTAGTATTGAGGCTTCCCTAGTAAATGTCTGTTCCTCAGGGATGTCTGCAACACGTAGGTGGTTTTTCGTCTTTGTGACTATACCAAGAACCTACCTCCTGAATGCACTGAGAAGAAATAGTTATCTATTTGGCTCAGCTCCCAGTCCTGTTGGACTATGGTGATGATAATGACCCCACAGACATAGTGTTATATAACCAGAAAGAAAAATTGATTATACTGGGTATAACATCCTGGATAAAGTAATATAGTTAGCAATAAGAATAGTCCCAAGCACAGCCTGGCTACTGACAAACTGTAGTAACTATTAGCCTGATACCTTTAAACACAGGAGCAAATTATAACTTTTATAGCACAATCCACAATACACCAAGAAACTATATGCAATGATTTTCCCCATAGTGGAGTGATTTTACCCTTTTGTGAGGGGCAAGGGGTAATAGAGGGATAGGGTGCAAGATGGAGAGATCAGTGAGGTCCAGTGTACTAACAGTAGGCTGAAGAGCAAAGGATGGTCAACTAAGTTGTGGGGACTGGAGGACACAGGGATAAATGAATTGACAAGAAAGCAGAGAAGCATTGAAGTGAACCAGAAAAAGAAAAGGCAATATTTACTCACATGAAAACATTATGAAACCAAGCAAGATAGCTGATGAAAGAGAGTAAGATGAATAGAATAAAACAAAAAAGAGAGCAATAAATCCAAGTCATGAAAGAAACAGAAAAAAAAATTGAGGAAAAAGAGAAAAAAGCAAAAAACAAAAATAGTGATAAAAACCAAAAAAAGTCAAAGTAAACAAAAGTAAACCAAAATAGACCACAACAGGAGAGAAAAAGGAAAGCCAGTTTAAGAAACACAGACAATTAATGTAGTAAAATTCCTGTGTTGTTACAGTTCTGTTTTAAGTCCCAGTTGCATTCCAGAAAAGTGTTGTGAAACCAGGTTTGCAGTGGGATTTGTGCTAGGAATAGGGCTGATTGTGGCCTCTGGTTGGGGATTGGGGCTGATGTTCTGTTGCTGGAGTTTTTGCCAAGAACCTTGATAAACAAATAAACAAACAAACAAAAACAAAAACGACCAAGGAGTTTGCCCCCTCCTGCCCACTTGTGTTCCGCATGTTTGACATGTGTGACAAACAGCAATGCTGGATTATCTAACTTACAAACTGCTAGTGTGTGTGCCTCCACCAGGGCATGTATGCCCCTGCCGCTGGGGCCTTAATGGGTCATTGAGGGGATGTCCACACTGATGCTGTTCTGGATCACATGTTGATATGTTTTCTACGATAATTATCATGTACATTAAAGTAACTAAAATAAGGAACAAAGAAGAACAAAAAGGTGGTACAAAATTGCTGCTAAATAAGTTTTTCAATCAATTGTTCCACACTGACAAACCAGCTTGAACAGCTGTGCATGGAACTAAGTACAATAGTACTCATCAGGATATCACTATTGATGTGGCAAGGGTGACTCAATTTTTCTGTGAGCCACCTTAAAGAACTGAGCTGAATGAGGGATGAACTCCCTGCTTGCCTTCACTCCCCCATCTCCCTTCTCTTGGAAAATCCCCAGGAAACAAAACTAAACTTAGTAATGTAGAAATGTCTACTCAAACCCAACCCCGCTTCCTATTCAGAGAACAAATCCGGATCATGTAATCTATGAGAACTTTGTAACTGTGACGTAAACTGGATACACAAAATTATAAAAATGCAGAGGTATAGGGCACTGCAGTGGATACATTGGCTGTTGTTTGCTGAAGAATGCCCTCAAAGCTAGCTCTTATCTGCTCTTAGTTTCTGTGAGTGTTTCTCCAGATTTGTCATTACACAATAATCCCTGTTTTTGTGTAACAAAGCAAAAAAGAAGCATTGAAAGGCAGGAGGTAAGCCACTGACTGTGAAGCTTCCCTCCCCCAAGAGTGCCTCTTGCTTGGGGAATGGAAAGAGAAATCCAAGTCTTAAAAATGAAACCCAGTACCAAGTCTGCCATGGTAGAAAACAGTGTTGGGAAAATCTCCATGACTCTTCTCAGGAGGCCAATATATGTAGACTGTCATAGAAGACTTAACTTAATAAAACTTAATAACATTTTTTAAAAATGCTTTGAAGGGAAGTGAAACCAGTGTTTCTCTTCCTGCGATGAAACAAATTCAGACCCTTTGTTATATAAACAGTCAGAGCCTGAGCTGAAGCTGTGAGTCAACACCCTGACAACCAGGGGGAAAGATCCTGCTCTCCATGCAGATCTCTCTGGAGCAAACTGAGGACAAGAAACTCAAGGAGGCAAGTAGGTGAAGATGGGAAATTGGGTAGACAGAACGCTATAGCACCAGAGGTAGAGATGAAAACAAGAACTGAAATCAACGCAAATAGGCATAAGAAGCCATCAGAAACAGAGATTGAGGCATGTTAAGAACACAAATATGAGTTTGTCATCTTTGTTATAAAAAATAACTACAGATATGGAGTGTTTTAACTTAAATAGGAAATAATTTGATGATGTATATTAACAAATAAGAAATCCATAATTAAGCCAAAACAAATTTTATGTAAAACTATCATTGTAACAAGGAGAACTATTGCAATAGGGAAAATCATACAACCAACAGAGATACAAATATCTCTAAGCCAAGGTAGAAAGATATTTTTGGTTTGTTCTTTTTTTTTTTTCACAAGGAAGGAGGAATCAACCAGGTTAGGAGTAGACTGAAATGTGGGTACTGGGATAATCAGCAAATGTTTTCCTAAAGTGAAAAGATTATTAGGTTAGGTCAGTAAGAAGGACTTTTATGAAGGGTGAGGAAGTTGGTAAGTCACATTTCAAGACAATAGACTAAAAACAAAAGCCTAACTAATGTTTGGTTAACAGGGACATTTTTCTATTGATCCGTGAGAGCAGATAGTTCAGCTAATCATTTGTTCATCAAAAAATGAGAATTGTAATAATGTCTGATCTGTCATAACTTTCTGAGAAAACAATGTTTCTGAGGAAACATAACTTAGCTAAATCATATGAGGTTTTTGCATTGAGTCCTTTTTCTTTTTTCAACTTTTAAAAAATATTTATTCATGCATGTTTGCAGTACATGCAAGTTATAGTCATCTTGGGAAGTGGGTTCATGTGTATAATACAGTTTTGTCTCTTATTTTTTAAAATCTCCTTTCCCTCTCCTTCGCCTCCCTCTCTGATCCTCTAATTTCTCTATCCCAATTTCCATTCTTGTTAATATTATTAACCTTATCGCATGTTATGGCATATAACTTTTATGCTCATTGAGGTGATTAGGTTCCTCTACATGGCATACCTTTATTCTATTTATTTCTCCTTCCCCTTTTCCTCTCCCCTCACTCTTGTTTCCCTGGATCACTTTCCTATTGCCTTGCCTTATCCTCTTCTATTCATCCTTTATTATTCTTTATATTTGTACTTTGTCTCACTAAAATAAGAGATAAAATACAGTATTTAAACTGGTGTGTCTGTTATATTTCACTCAACATTTTATTTCCCAGGTCCATCAATTTTCCTACAGATATCTGTAATTCATCATTTTTTATAGATGACAAGTGTTTCAGTATATATCAATAGCTCATTTTCTTTATCCAGTCATCTGTTGGTGGATATAGAGGCCACTTCCAGGATTTACTATGAATTGTGCTGCTACAAACATTGGTATACCTGTATCACTGTAGTATGATGTTTTAAGAACTTTGAGGAAGATTCCTAGAAGGGGCATCACTGGATGATGTGGAATTTCTAATTTTAGTTTTGTGATTTTAACAGTGCTTGTGCTAGCTTTCATTTCCACCAACCATGTAGGAGGATTTATTTTTCACTATAGTCAATTCAGCATTTCTTATTGTTTGATTTCTTAATGATTGTCATTCTTCAAGAGTCAGATACAAACTTAGCCATGTTTTAATTTGCATTATCATGATAGCCAGAGATGTTGAATATGTTTTCACATATTTGTTAATAATTTGTATTTCTTCCTCTGTGTAGTGTCTGTTCATTTCTTTTGGCCATTTATTGACTTGGTCTTTAATTTTAGGTGGTTTAATTTTTTGAGTTGTCTATATATTGTTCATATTAGTCTTCTTTTTGAGGAATAGTTAGTGAAATTTTTTCACTGTTTAGGTTATGTCTTCACTCTACTAATTGATTTTTTTGAGGCACAGACACTTTAGTCTGATAGACTCATTTGTTGATTCTTGCTGTTATTTCTTGTGCAATTTAGTTTCTGTTTATAAAATACTTTCCTACATCTGTTTTCAAATGTTTTACCTATTTTACTTTCAAGTAGGGTACTGTTTCTGTTTTGATGTTTAGAACTTTGAACCATCTTGATTTTAACTTAGATTATGGTGAGAAATAAGGGTCCAGTTTCAATCTTCTGCTAACAGATATACAGCTTTCCAAGCACCACTTTCTGAGTAGACTAGGTTTCTTCCAACATATGCTTTTGACCACTACACCAAACATCAAACAGCCGAATGTGTCTGGAGATGTTTCTATATTCTCTACTCTGTTCCATTCTTCTTTATATCTGTTTTTATGCCAGGACCATAGTATTTTTATCACTATTCCTATGTAGTATAGCTAAAAGCCAGGTATTGAAAAGTCTCCTCTTTGCTCTTGTTACTCAACTTTGCTTTTGTTGCTCTGAGTCTTTTCTGCTTGCATAAGACATTTAGGATTGCTTTCTGTAGTTCTGTAAAGTATGCTGTTGGTATTCTAATTGACACTGCATTGAATCTATGTAATAGTTTTGAAAGAATGGTCATTTTGAAAATACTGTTTCTACTTATCTAAGATCAGAGGACGTCTTTCCAGTTTCTGCTGTTCTCTTCAATCTTCTTGGGAGTTCTGAAGATTTCTTGGTAGGGAACTTTGACTTCCTTGGTTGGGGTATTCGCTATGTATTTCACTTTTCTTGAGGCTACTATGAATGGTATTATTTTCATAATGACTTCAACTCATTCATTGTTGGTATACAAAAATGCTAGTGATTTCTGTGTATTGATCTTGTATCTGTTGTATTGCTGACATTGGTGATTATTTTTAAGAGGTTTTGGTGGAGTCCTTTGAGTCATGTAATCTACAGATAATGATGACTTAAATTCTTCCTTTCCTATGTGTATTTGTTTAGTTCCTTCCTCTTATTTGAATTCTCTGGCTAATATTTCAAGTACTATGTTAAATAGAAGTTGTGCTAGTTGACATCCTCATCTTGTTCTTCATTTTAAGGGAAGAATAAGACATTTTTCAAAATGAAGAAGGTGAAGGATTTTTTTTAAAACATAGCAGTTTTCCAGGAATGAAAGGAGTTCAGGTAAATCTTAACATTATTACTAAGACTCATGGGAGCAGCAGGTATGATTATTAAAGATATAGAAAAGATAGCAACTCCGTTGATCTGCAAGATTAATGAAAGCATTCAGAAATAAAGAGAAACTTGAACTGAGCCCAAGGATAGAGACCAAGAAAAGATAGAATGGGAAAGGATCTTGAAATATCACACAGAAAGTAAAGAAACAAATTTGAGGAGGACAGAAAATGGTGCAGTTTGATTTCTCAGGGAAAAGAGTTATTAGAAAGAGAATGGTGTAAAAATAATTATGGGAGTAGATTATGACTAGACTATAAAGGATCTTCAATATGAGGGTTAAGTAATTGTGACAGCATGTAAACCAATGAAGAGATTTCAAAACTTTGGAGAAAAAGAAGTAAACGATTTTGAGGAAGCAATGTGGAGAATGAACCAAAAGAAGGAAAAGAAAGTAGTGTAAAGTGTTTCTTTTACTGAGCATCATTGTGTGTCAGAAGGAAGAGAGTTATGGTAAACAGCTAGAAAAAGCAGAGTTTCAAGAAGAAAACTTCCCTTCAGGGTACATTTTAACTGAACAATTTCCACATCAAATGTATTCCTTTAAAAAGTTGTCATAACTGTGAGTGAGAAGTATTTATGATGATTTTCTAGTTGAATAAGTTATTTTTTGTGTGTGTGTGTGGTCTAGCAAATCCACCCAGCACCTCCTAGTGTGAAGGAATAATAAGAATTCAGGAGGCATAGACTAATGGGCAAGCTAAATGTTCATAGAAATGTAAAGAAAATTCAAGAAGAGCCTAATATGGCCTATATTTATCAGTAACCACGATACACAAAACTATAATTATTTACTCAGAAATCTAAGGAAATAGCCTCAA
>RJWM01045589.1:0-12743 GCA_004363535.1 Dasyprocta punctata | reverse complement strand
CACACACACACACACACACACACACACACACACACAAAGCTAGAACACTGAAAGACTAAAAAATCAAGGCACACAAATGTCCATCAATCAATAAACAGATAAAGAGGATGTGGTTCTTTTATACAACAGACTACTACTCAACCCTAAAGAAGGATAATCTTGAGCGATTTCTAGGTAAATAGATGCACCTTGAAAACATAGACCTAAGTGAAATAAATTGGACACACATGTCTAAATACTACATAGATTCTCTGATGTGAGAAACCAAAAGTGTAAATAAGGACCAAAATGTGTAACAGGTATTGTGAAATAGGAAGAAAATATTCGAATGAGAAGAGGAACTAGGGAAAGGAGAGGGAACTAAGAAGAAAGGGGGAAAAAAAAGAAAAGAAGAAAAACATAGACACAAAGCTTTTGTAAATAGGAAGAGGGGTTGAAGGGAGGGTAGGGGAATGAGTAAAAAAAGGAATCAAGATATATCATGTAAGCTGGCTGTGGTGGTGCACACCTTTAATCCCAGCACTCGGGAGGCTGAGGCAGGAGGATTGTTGTGAGTTCAAGACCAGCCTGGGCTACAAAGTGAGTTCAAGGCCAGCCTGAACTGCATAGTGAGACTCTGTCTCAAAAAACAGGTCCAGGAATTTAGCTCAGTGGCATAAGCACCTGCCTGATAGGTGCAAGGTTGTGAGTTCGATCCCTGGTACCAAAAAAAGATGTATCATGTACAGGGACAAATTCCCTATGATGAATGTGATCACTATGAATACCTAAAATGTACCAATAAACTTATTACTAAAAATCAGTGCACAATTTAGAATCTGGTTGCCTTTGATCACCCTCAGATAGATGTTCCCTGCAGAAAAGCAAAAGAGAGTCACTGCAGTACACAGAGCTGGTAGAGCTGGTATTTTAAATCCCAGAGTACCAGTGTTGTCTCCCCTCTCTGGTAAAGATAGTTATACACACAGTACAGACTGGGAATAAAAACATTCTTATACTTTCAAATACCAATGCTTTCATTTAGGTATTAAGAAGAAAAGAAGCCAGATGTGGTGGTGCATGCCTTTAATCCCAGCACTCAGGAGGCCGAGGCAGGAGGAGCGTTGTGAGTTCGAGGCCAGCTTGGGCTACAATGCAAGCGTGAGGTCGGCCTGAGCTACACAGTGCAGCCCTGCCTCAAAAAACTGGCAGGCGCAAGGTTGTGAGTTCAAACCCTGGTGCCACAAAAAAAAAAAAAAAAAAAGGACAGAAAGAAACAAAAAAGAAACAATTATTCCAAACTAAAATAAAAAATGACATACTATGTGAGCCAAGCATAAAGTGAAAATGGTTGCATCACTGGCTGCAAGGAAGTTGTTTGGAAAACAAGAATGTGGCAGGCAGTCCACCAGGCAGTGGCAGTGTAGGTCAGCTGGCACCTTTCTGCTAGTCCAGCCTTTCTCAGAATGTTCTCTTCCGGCTCCAGGTTTTTTCCCAATGGCCTCAGTGACAGGGAAGCCAATTGGGCAAGGTCCAAAAACAGAGGTTAGAGGGTTTGCAACCTGTATTTCCCAAAGACAGTCCAGTACTCTCTGTACTTATCTAGTAAGTGGGGGGAAAAACACGCCAAAATGCAGACGATTCCAGGGCTACTATGAAGTGAAATGAGAAAAGATAGATATGGTTGCTAGCACATGGTAAGCAGTCCATAAATGGCTTGTAGTGATGACGGTGGTAGTAATGTGAAAATGGGTATTTACAATTCAAAGAGTTGGAAAGTCACTAAGTTCTAAAGTAAGTAAGTTCTGTTCAGTCCCTTGATAATTTCATTCAGAATCCATCCACTTTCTCCCATCTCCAGCCTGGGCCACAGCTATCTTGCACCTGTACAATTACTGCACCTTCCTAAGCGGTTTCCCCAGTTAGCCCTTTATCTGCCTCCAGACCTTGTTCATCATAGCAATCCAAGCAGAACTGAAAGTCAAGAGGTAATTATGTCTCTCCTCTGCTAAAACCCTTTCGATGATTTCCTTTGCCCTGTAAATGAATCAGCATTTGTAGCATGCTTTCCAGGCCCTGTGATGTGGCCTCCGTCTGTCCTCTCTGGTCTCTGATCACTTACTCTCCCCCAGAGCCTTCCTGAGGTCTGTTTCTTTGTGGGAAAGCCCTCCAGCCCCTTTCTTCTCTTGTCTAATCCAACTAATCCCTAGAGCTCACCTCTGTAAGGACATCTTCCCTGACCCTCGGACCAGTGTGAGCAATCACCCTGCAGCACCCAGTGATGCTCAGGGACTCTCCTTGTATTTTCCACTCTTGTGGCCATTTAATACCCGCCTTGGCACCAGACACTGGAACGACTGTCACTTTGTCTGGCTCATCACCGTACCCCCAGTGCCCTACATATCTAGCATGTGATGGGTGCTTAGTAAGACTCAGGTAGCTAATTGCCTAATGAAGACACATAGAGGGTCTTGAAGCCAATTCACTCCCATTCCTAGGCACCTGGGCAGCACTGCCTCCTCCAGCTGTTAATCTGACAATGGTAACTTCTGCAGGAGGGAAAAAAGGCTTTGGATTTTCAGCCATTCTGGGGACGAACTAGCTGGGAAAGTTTCTTCTGTCCTGACACCCCAGCGTGGTCTGGCCGTGACATGATCATCGCCCACAGGATCAGGATGAATGTGACCCTCACTGCCCCAAGTCAGTCAGGGTGCTGCCAGGAAACAATTCATTGCACTTGGGCAAGTTGAGCACTTAATAAGGAGCCACCAATATATGGGCTGTGTATAGAGTAACTAAGAGCAAGAGTAAGAAACTCCAAGGCCAAGAACAGCAGAGGGGAGCCAGTTACCACTCACAGACCTCTCAGGTCCAGAGACAGACGCTGCCCCAGAACCTCAAAACTCAAGCACAGAGCAGATGGCAGGTTTCTAGCACTGCTCTCTTGAGGGTGGGGGACCGTCTATGACAACACCTGAGGGAAGGAGCTGAAAGAATCAACACCGGACCTTGCTCTTTCCATTATTCCACACTAAGTGCAGCAAGTTTAAGGCCAGCCTAAACCAGAAGGGCATTCCCCACTCCAGGCCTGGAAGCAACTGACTGATTCAGAAGACTAGGGGTGAGATGATAGCAGCTGAGATGAAAGGAACAGCTTGATACTTGTATTGTTTGGTTGACTCCACAGGCCTGGGGCTGGTGGTCTGGGCATCTATTTGGAGGATGGCATTGTGCACTGTGGCAACTGTAGGGGATTTCCTCCTGTCTTGTTTTTGAAATCCAATGTTATGTTCCATTTTACTGTTTTGTTTCATTCCTGTATCTGTTAACCTGGGCAACTATTTTGAAGATAACAATATGCAGTAAAACAACCATTGTTCATGTCCTATCATCTTGTTTTGAAAACCTATATAGCTATTGTTGTTTTGTTGTTGTTTTTTTGCTTTTGTTGTTTAGCTTTATTCAATTCTTGATTTTTCTGTTTTTTCTTTTTTCTCTTTAAAAAAAAAGAGAAAAGAAATCAACCAATATCAAATACTAGCAAGGTGGTGAGGAAAATGAACCTCTTCTCCACTGCTGGTGGGAGTGTAAAATGGTACTACCAATATGGAAATCAGTGTGGCTATTCCTCAAAAATTTAAAACTAGAGGTTCCATTTGACTCAACTGTTCCCCCACCCCAGTACCTTCCCAAATAAAACTTCATACCACAGTATTATATACATACCCATGCTTCTATCAGCACAGTTTATAATAGCTAAATCTTTGAAACAGCCCATTTGCCTATCAAGAGATGAATGGATAAAGAAAATGTAGAATTTATATACAATGGAGTACTACTCTGCCATAAAGAAGGGTAAACTTGAGTCATTTGTAGGAAATGAATGCATCTTGAGACCATAAGCTTAAGTGAAATAAACTTGACACACAAATTTAAATATTGCATTGTTTCTCTTGTGTGAAAAACCCAAAGGTTAAACAAGGAGCAGAATGGAAGATAGATATTGGAAAGTAGGAAGAACATATTCAAATGAGAAGGGAACAAAGGATAGGGGAGAGGGAAGGGAAAAGGAGAAAAAAGAGAATAGAAGGGAAAAATGGAAACAAAGCTTTGGTAAATGGGAGGGGGTTGAAGGGTGGGAAGGGAAATGGGGAAAAAAAAAAGAAGTATCAAAGTATAGTATGCACAAGTACAAATTCCCTATGAGGAATGTGATCGGTATGTATGACAAATATGTACTAATATAAAATGTGAAGTTAAGAAAATGTAAAACAATTATGACCCTGTAAAAGTTATAAGCAAAATGGTTTTCCCTAAAATACGTGTATTTTAAACTTTCAAAAACAGGGGCACTGGTTATTTTGCATTTCTAATATTTCTTCACCAGGCATGGTGGTGCATGCCTGTAATTCCAGAACTCAGGGGCTGAGGCAGGATTACCATGAGTTCAACGCCAGCTGAACTATATAGTGAGACCCTGTTTCAAAAAGATTTTTTTTCAGCTGGGCGTGGTGGTGCATGCCTTTAATCCCAGCACTCGGGAGGCTGAGGTAGGTGGTGCGTTGTGAATTCTAGGTCGGCCTGGGCTACAACTCGAGCACAAGGCTGGCCTGAGCTACATAGTGTGACCCTGCCTCAAAAAACTAGGGCTGGGAGTTTGGCTCAGTGGCTTAAGCACCTGTCTCGCAGGTGAAAGGCTGTGAGTTCAATCCCTGGTAAAAAATTTTTTTTCTTCAAGTGTAGTCCAGGGGTAGGGAGGAACTGCCAACTAACTTGTCACACTCATAGGAATCTTTCTTCTTGGAAACCTTCTGTTTTTATCCTAAGCTTTTGTCTTTGGTTCTTGTGTTTTGTTTTCTACGCTTAACTACCTAATCCAATCTTTAGGCTGCTTTGACTGCCTACTCATAGTTTAATGACTGAACTAGTACAATCACTGTAATATGATGTCTTTAGTGCTTTGAGGAACTTACCTAGAAGGTGGATAGCTGGATCACATGGGATTTCTAATTTTAGTTCTTTGAGAAATCTCCTTACTGATCTGCATAATGGTTTACATTCCCACCAACAATGTAGGAGGGTTCCTTTTTCACCAAAGCCTCTAAGCCTTGCCAGCCTTTATCATTTTTTGACTTTTTTTTTTTTTTTTTTTTTTTTTTTTTTTTTTTTTTTTTTTTTTTTTTTTTTTTTTTTTTTTTTTTTTTTTTTTTTTTTACTGGGAATCGAGCTCAGGACCTTGCACTTGCCAAGCAGGCGCTGTGCCACTCAGCTAGATCCGCACTCCTCATTTTTTGACTTCTTGATGACTGCCACTCTTTCTGGTGTGGAATCTTAGCATTGTTTTAATTTGCATTTCCCTAATGGTCAGAGATGATGGACATTTTTTTCATATATTTCTTGACCATTTGTATTTCTTCCTCTCAAAAAGACTTTGCTTGAGAAAAAAAGAGCTCAATGACACCCTGCTTATTCAGGGTCATCTAAACTGTTTCCTTAAATTCAGCCCTCCAGTCATTCAGAGGCTTGAAGCCATGATTCAAAAGCAGCCAGACTACTGCTCATGCTGGTGGCAGACCTTGGCATTGTCCACATGATGCTGACTTTTGTAGATTCTTGCAGAATGCAAGAGCTACAGGGTCATAGAGACTTTGACCTAGATTTCAACAAATGCTTCCCAGGGAACGTATGCCAGGATAAAAGCTTCTGAAAGGGCAATGCATGATGCTGTAGAATGAGGCTAAAGCTGCAACTGAGACAGCAAGAAATTAGAAACGGCAGGAACATAGACTCTCTGCTGGAAAACCACGAGCATGAACAGAGCCAGCCCAAGAAGAGTCATGTATGCAACCACGCAAAGCCACGACTACAACCAGCAAGGCTATGAAGGTGGGACTGCGCAAGCCCTTTGGAGTTTACCTTGTACCACCATATGTCCTAGATGTTGGATATAGACTTATAGTATTTGTTTGCCCTGTTTGTTTTACTTGTTTTAGTTCTAATCCTTTTGATTTTCCTATTCCTCCCTGTTAGGGTTGGAATGTTTGTCTGGTTCCATTGTATTTGGCGAGCATGTGACTTGTTTTTTGAGTTTTATAGTGATTTTCTGTTAAGAGGTTGCCTTGAGTTTCAGACGTGACTTTGGACTTGGACTTTTCCAGTAATGCTAGAACTGTTGAGACCTTGGGGAAGGAATTAATGCATTTTTTTGTTGTATTCAGCAGAGCTATATCATGTTAGGCAGAATTATTACCTCATTAGTATTTCTATTTAGAGACTGTCAAGTCTATATAAGTGATAGATTTGTGGTGGTTAATCATATCTGTCAACTTTATTGACACAGGAGATGCTGAGAACATCAGTAAAGCATACTTTTGGTATGTGTGGGTGGGCCACAGGTGTAAGACCTTGGGGACTAGCCAGGAGTGGTGGCACATACCTTTAATCCCAGCACTCTGGAGGCTGAGGTAGGCGGAGTGCTGTGAGTTTGAGGCCAGCCTGGGCTACAACGCGAGCGCAAGGCCGGTCTGAGCTACATAGTGCGACCCTGCCTCAAAAAACCAGGGCTGGGAGTTTGGCTCAGTGCCTTGAGCACCTGTTTGGCAGGCACGAGGTTGTGAGTTCAATCCTCGATGCCGCAAAACAAAAAAAAAAGACCTTGGGGACTATACCTGGTTCCTGGTTTCTCTCTCTATTTCACAGCTAACTTTAGCAACTTTACTCTGCCATGTCCTTTACCATGATGTTTCTGCCTTGAAACCAATCAACCACAGACTGAAACCTCTGAAACTGTAAGCCAAAATAAACCTTTTCCCTTTTTTTTTTTTTTTTTTTTGTGGCACCAGGGATTGAACTTCCAACTTCATGCTTGCTAGGCAGGCGCTTAAGCCAGTGAGCCAAACTACTGGCCCTACTGTTTTGACGCAGGGTCGCACTATGTAGTTCAGGCGGGCCTTGCACTCAAATTTTAGCCCAAACCTACCTAGAACTCACAATGCTCCTCCTACCAAAGCCTCCCGAGTGCTGGGATTAAAGGCATGTGCCACCACGCCGGGCTAACCTTTTCCCTTCTAAGTTGTCTTGCTCAAGTATTTGATCACAGTATGAAAATAACAAATACATATGGCAAGTAATGTGACTTTGTTTTGTTTGTTTGTTTGTTTCTGGTTTTTTTGAGACAGTGTTTCACTATGCAGTTCAGGCTGGCTTTAAATACACTATGTAGCTCAGGCTAGCCTCAAGCTTCTGGCAATCCTCCTGCCTCAGCCTCCCAAATGCTGGGCTTACAGGCTTGTACCACCATGCCCAGCTTTATTTGTTCTTTTTGTTGGTTTTTGTTTTTGTTTTTGTTTTAAAAAAAGGGTCTCACTGTATAATTTAGAATGATCTTGAACTCACTGTGTAGCCCAGGATGACTTTCAACTTGCAATCTTCATGCCTTAGCCTCCCAGAGTGCTGAGATTATAGGTGTGTGTCAACACACCCATTTTAAGATTTCTTTCCTAGCCGGGGATTTATCTCAGCAGTGTAAGTGCCTGCCTGGCAGGTGAAAGGTTGTGAGTTCAATCCCTGGTACCAACAACAACAACAACAACAAATCTCAGCACTCTGGGTGGCCGAGGCAAGAAAATTACAAATTTGAGCTCAGTCTGGCAATTTAGTGAGATCTTACCTCAAAAAAAACAAAACAAAAAAAAAGTGTTGGCCGTGTGTCTCAGTGTGAAACCCTGGATTAAATCTCCATTACTGCAAAATAAAATGTAAAATAAAAGATTAATTTACAAGGTTGGGTGGACTCAGTGCTAGAGCATATGCCTAGTGAGCACAAGATGCCCTGAGTTCAATCCTCAGGACTCAAGAAAAGAAAAATTTTGATGATTCTCAAAGGTTTTCATTTTTTAAGCACTTGCTAATTGTTGTACATAATTACCAAGGCAAAAGTTTTGTGCATATTTATTTCTTTTTAAATACTTTTCTTTGACTAAAAAGTATATAATTTTTCTGAGTTTTGCATATTGAAACAGAGGTGGGTATAGTGGCACATGCCTATAATCCCAGAACTCTAGGAGGCCAAAGTAGGAGGATGTATGTCTGAGCCTAGCCTGGGAAATTATTTATTAAAATAAAAAATAAAAGGACTGGGGTTATAGCTCAGCACAAAGGCTCTGAGTTCAACTCCCAGTACCCCAAAAAGAAAAGAGTCAAAACAGGTTACAAGACACATGTGAGAGTAGTGATGTTTAACGTGTTAACTCAAAATTTTTTATCAGCAAAGAAGTAAAACTAACCAAGAGTTTAGAAAAGAGATTGATAAAGAGCTATTGTATTATCACTGAGATAAAATTTATATTTTGTAATAAACTAAATAAAAAGTTCTGGGGTTTTTTCCTTTTCCTTTTTTTTTTTTTTTTTTTTTTTTTTTTTTTTTTTTTTTTTTTTTTTTTTTTTTTTTTTTTTTTTTTTTTTTTTTTTTTTTTTCTGTATTAGGCTAACAGTTATCTTTGGCTGAGGAGTGGGTAAAGACTGGGAGTGACATGAGGTGCTTTGAGGTGTTGCCAAGGTTCTAATTCTTGGTCTGGGCTGTAATTATACAGATATACTCACCTTTAAAATTTCAAGGGTCAGCAAGCAAGCCCAGTCTGGGAACCAGCGCCATGCGCAGGCCACCGCAGGACTGGAACAGACAGACCCAAGCCCCTTCTGGCACATGGGCTGGCAAACAAGAAGTACCAATCCCCTCCCACCAAGCAACTGGCTTATCTGGAGAAACACAGGCTGTGATGATAGCTATTGAGGTGAAAAGCAATTGGATGCCCGTGGTGCTTTGTTGTTTCACTAACATTGCAGCTCTAGGGCCAGTGGTCTGATCATAGGTTCAGAGGATAGTGGTATGCAGTGTGATATCTAGGGAGGGTCTCCTACTGAGGGTTGCAGCCATTGTTGATTCCCTATGGTCTTGTTTTGGAAGTCCTATATCGTTTCCATTGTCTTGTTGGGTTAGGTTTTATTCACTTTTGTTTTGTTTGATTATGTCAAATCCAATGGCAGGAGCAGTTATTTCAAAAATAGCAAGATATATTATGGTAGCAATTTTGGATTTACTATTAGCTTGTTTTGAAGTGCTTTATTGCATTCATTGTTTTGTTTTTATTGTTTCTGTTCTGTTCTGTTTGATGTTTACTATGTCTGAAGTTATCTGCAGCTATTTTGAAGACATCAAAAAGCATTATGGGAACTATTGTTTATTTCATAATGTTTTGAAGTCCTGTATTTCTTACACGGTTTGTTTTGATTGGTTTCATTCTGTTTTATCCTCTTTAAAATTAAATAAATAAATAAATAAATAAATAAATAAATAAAAATAGGTAAAATTCTTGAAGAGTGTATTTTGTTTTGTTCCTTTGTTTGTTTGTTTTGCTTTTTTTTTTTTTTTTTTTTTGCGGCACCGGGGATTGAACTCGCAGCCTTGCACCTGCCAGGGCAAGCGCTTAAGCCACTGAGCCAAACTCCCGGCCCTGGTTTTTTGAGGCAGGGTCGCACTATGTTGTTTTGCTTTTTGAGACAGGGTCTTGCTCCGTAATTCAGGTTGGTCTTAAATTCACTAGCTAACCCAGGCTAGCCTCAAACTCTCAAGTGCTGGGATTATAGGCATGTGCCATCACATCCGGCTAAGTCTTCTGAAAAGAACCTCAATTGCATGAGAAATGAAGCATCAAGAATCAACAAATGAGATTATAGCAAATTAAAAAGCTTCTGCACAGCAAAGAAAACAGTCGAAAGAGTGAAGAAACAACCTACAGAATGGGAAAATTTTTACCAGCTTTTTGTTGGGTAGAGAACTAATATCACAGAATATATAAAGCAATAAAAAAATTTAGACCCCTTCCCAAAATAAAAGATCAATAAAAAATAGGGCAAGCAAAATGAATAGGCACTTCTCAGTACAAATAGCTAATAAATACACGAAGTCCAACATCACTGACCTTTAGAAAAAAGAAAAATTAACACAATACTGGGATTACATTTTACCCCTGAAAGAATGGTTATCATCAAGAAATCAAGTAACAGGCCAGGTATGGTGGCACATATCTGTAATCCCAGCATTTGGGAGGCTAAGGCAGGAGGCCAGCCTCAGCTATATAAAGAAAGTTCAAGGCCAGCCTGAACTGCATAGTGAAACCCTGTCTCAAAAAGACACAAAAAAAAAAAAAAAAAAAAAAAAAAAAAAAAAAAAAAAAAAAAAAAAAAAAAAAAAAAAAAAAAAAAAAAAAAAAAAAAAAAAAAAAAGAAAGAAAGAAAGCAAGAAAGCAAGAAATCAGATAACAAATGTACCATGGCTGTGAGGAAAAACATTGTTAGTTGGAATATAAACTAGTACACACATTGTTGGTGGGAATATAAACTATGGAAATCAGTAAAAATTAGAAATTCCATTTGACCCAGTTATTCCCCTCCTAGGTATCTTCCCAAAAGAGTTCAAGACATCATTATTACAGTGATATGTGCATACCCATGTTTATAACAGCACAATTCACAAAAGCTAAACCTTAAAAGCAGCCTATATGTTCATCAACAGATGAATGGATAAATAAAACATGGTATTTACACAGTGGCTTACTACTCTGCCATAACGAAATGTTAACATTGAGTCATTTGTAGGAAAATGGAGGCACCTTGAGACCATAACATTAAGTGAAATAAATCAGACATGTGAGCTTAAATACTGCATGGTTTCTTTTCTATGAGAACCCCAAAATATAAATAAAGAGCAAAATAAAAGATAGATAATTAAAAACAGGAAAGTGAATATTTTTTGCAAATGAGAAGGAGACCAAAAGATGCAGGGAGGATGAAGGTAAAAAAAAGGTAAGAAAAGGAAATTAAAATGTGTTACATACATGCACTCACTCCCCATGGTGAATGTAATCATTATGTACTGCAAACATGTAGTAATAAAAATCTAAATTTAAATTTTAAAAAAGTAGTGAAGCTGGGCATGATGGCACATGCCTGTAATCCAGCACTCAAGAGACTAAGGCAGGATTGCTGTGAGTTCAAGGCCAGCCTGGACTACACAGAGAGACCCTGTCTAAAAACAAAAAACGAAAAAACCCAAATTTTTTTAAATTAAAAAAAAAAAGTAGTGAAAATACAGAGTCCTGGCTATGAGGTCAGGCAGACTCAGGCTTGTATCGTGGTTCCTAAACTTCTGGCTGTACGGCCTTCGCAAAGGACTTACCGGTTCTGAGTGTTAGTTTACTTATCTATAAAATGGGAATAATAATATCTACCACATAGCAGTTAAAGAATAAGACGATGAAAGCGTCCACTGCCCACCATTCTCAGTAATTATGTCACTATCACTCCGGCTTCTCCCAGCTCGAGAACAGTCTGCTGCCCCACTTCCTTCCAGGGACCTCTCATCCCAGGGAAAGCAAAGATTTGTCTATTTCTGCTAAGACGTGAACGACAGGCAAGGCCAAAGGATCTGGACTGAACAGGACAGCGAGGAGTAGGATGAAGTGACAGTGGCACACAGCTTCTGCTGCCCATCACAGCCATGCCTCCAGTAGGGCAGCACTTCCCACAGCAGACCTGGGAGTCCCGCTGTTTTCCTAACCTGTCCTTTATGCCGACACCTGGGAGAGACTGGTCTCCAACAGAATGTGGTCCAGCAGGCTTTGAAGTCAAAGAGTCAGGCTCTGCCATTTACCTGAAGCGCTGACTTGGCCAGAGTGCTTAGCCTCTGTGCGCACTAATGGCACTTATCTCACAAGGTTGGTAGAAGGGTTGAACGACAGAAAGATGTCCAGCTCCTGGATTCTAGTAAGGCCACAAAACGTATCGGCTCTGCCTCATGATGATGACGGTTAATAATAAAGCGCTCACCACAGGAGGTTACGCCTGCCTCCCTTAACGCCGGGGAAGTTCAGGTGCCAGCTGGAGGGAACCGAACGGGGCGAGGGCACAGCTAACGCCGTCCGCCCCTCCGATCACTGGCGGGCGAGAGGTCAGAGAAGCTGGGGAAGGAAGCCGGCCAGAGCCCAGGCGCGCAACGCGGCCTTCGCGCAGGTAAAGCTCAGTGCCCGCCACTAGCCCCTCGCGCGGCCACTGCATACACCGTCGCCTACCACCCCGGCCCGGTCGCCCCGGCCCCGGCCCGCACTCACCCTCTAGGCCACGGGCAGGAAGCCCCAGCACCCACAGCAGCAGCTGCCACCTGCAGAGGAGCCGCATGGCGCGGGGGCGGGCGGCGATCCGGGCCACCACCCCGCAGAAGAGCAGCCGGCGTTCCGGTTAGGCCAAAAGAGTCACGCTCACCGCTAGAAGAAAATTGGGGGAGGAGACGCGAGAGCGCAGGCGCGGCCTCACGCCGCCATCTTGGCACCTGGCGGCCGCCGCAAACGCCATGTTGGAGTCTGGCGGCCGGCTTCTGGCCAGCGGCGTAAGACCGAGGCTGAATCTTCTGGAGTCAAAACACCAGACGTCGCAGCACTTCGCGAATTCTGCTGACTCCTGAGTCCAGGCTCCGCAGAGGCCAGTGGTCCCTTTACTCCCGGGGAAGTCAGCACCTCATCGCTTGCAGCATACACTGCACCAGCCGGGGTTAGTTTCCACCCTGTTTTTTTTTTTTTTTTCCGGTACCAGGGATCGAACTCACAATTTCATGCCTGCCGGGCAGGCGCTTACGCCACTGAGCTAAATCCCTGGCCCTATTTTTTGAGACAGGGTCTCACTATGCAGTTCAGGCTGGCCTTGAACTCAGT
>RJWM01045588.1:0-12741 GCA_004363535.1 Dasyprocta punctata | reverse complement strand
AACTGTCTGACATTGAGTTAGACCAAGATCATAGTTATATTAAAAGTTTAGGGGCCTTTAATGATAATAGTAATAACCAGCTGTCTGGGGCTGACTGAGAACCTCTATACAAAGAGGCCAATATGCTACTATGTTTTGAGGAAGGCAGAGTAGATAGCATATCCTTATAGCTACAAAAACATCACAGAGAGATAAAAAAAGCTAAATTAGGGCTAAATATGGTCTTGTGTTTCACAGGCTTTTAGTTAGGTTACCACAATAGAACATTTATTAGTAACAAAACATGCTTCAAGGTCTTTAACTAAATTTAAAACTTTCTGCCTATGCTGACGAACCATATAACCATAGAGACACCTGTTAACTTCATTCTTTTATCTAAACTTTCTACCCTGGCCAAAAAAAAAATATATATTATTCTGTTAGAGCTTACAAAAATAATAATAATAATAATGATAGTCATAATAATAAAAACAATAAACAAAACAGATTCAAACAGTCCTTGAGCTGTTTATGTGTCTGTTCTCCACGCGCCGACGCTCAGCCCACCTTCAGAGACTCTATAGACCTAGCCCGGCTAGACCGCGGCAGGCAACCATGAAGGCAAAAAATAAAATCTGCATACTATTTCTATGAATTTCTATGCTGACAAATCTAGGTTGTTTTCAGTTCATGGGTATCTCCTCATGCCCCTTACTAGTCCCTCTCCTCAAGGGGGATCACTTTGTTGACCTCTGAGAATAGACAGAATTTCTCTCTCTCTAGTACTTTATTCAGATATCAGACACCAGGCAGAGTTTGTGTGTGGCCTTCAATTTCCATACGTTATTTTAAATTTATTTGTATTTGTGCATGTTCTTTCAGATCTTTTTAGCACTGAATTCTGGGGTTTTTTTCCATTCTTCTGTTATTTATTTCTTCATTTGTTTTCAGGATTGAGTAGTACTATGAGTATATCAGAGAACTAGTCATTCTTGTGTTGATGCACATATGGTTCTCCATTTGTGCTGTGGGTTGTTAACTCTAGAAAATGTGTTCCTGACACATGCACAATTTGTACTGCACATATAAACAGTGGTGTGTTGGCTTCATTTGTCTTTAAATGTCAACTTTATGTGATATTACTGAATAATTTCATAAATATGTTTGTAACAATTTTTACATTTTCTTGCAACATATGAGTTTCCTACTGAATATACAGCCTTCCCAAGAGTGTATTTTATGTTTATCCTTCTTTTTGCTATAGGAATATATGAGGATATGATTTCCTTTCTCTAGTTACTAAGGAAATTGAATATAGTTTTACATGTATTTATTCAGTTCACAATGTCTTCTAGGAAGACAGTGTTTTATCTTCCTGTTCCAATCATGGTTACACAAAATTATTGCTACTGGTTTTAGGAGTTTTTGTATATACTAGAAAAAAGTTGCTTCCTGGTTTATTATTTGTCTTTCTCCATTTTCTCTCTCTCTGTGTTTTAAAAAATAAGACATTAATTTTAATGTAACATGATTTACCATTTCACAGTGTATTTTGAATGCTTCTTGTTTCATTTCAAGCACCTTTTCCTAAGTGAAGATCACAGAGATGCAGTTCTATGTATTTCTCTAAAAATATTATGATTATTTTTAAAATTTAGATGATAATCTCATTCAAAATCCATCTGCTCCATGACTACTGATTTCATATTTTTAGAACAAGGTAATAAAATTGAGTCCTTTCAGAAAATATGCTATTACTTCTTCACTTATGCTTCCATCTTTTACTTCTTCATCTGAACTAACCTCACACCACCCTCAATGCTGAAGACAGTGTGAAATTTCCTATCACCGTTTCTATATCAATCAACTTATTCTCATGTCATATCTGGAAATATTCAAATTTTTACTTGGAATGGAATATCTTAAATAAACCCATTTAGAAGGTAACATTTTCATAATAAAAATATAATTGTACATTATATATGTATATGTGTACTTGAAAATTTCAACCAAGATTAGCAAGTTGCAGGTTTACAAAATGATATTCTGCCATTTGTCATGTATTGTGTCATGATAATCAGTGAATATAACTAACATATGTTGTAGATCAAATTCATCAAAAACTCATGAGAAATAATTTTACAGATTCTTTCTTCCAACTGATTTAAAGTTTTTGCTTTAATATTTAGATCTTTGATCTATTTTGATTTTGGTCTGGGGCATGGACATAGACATGGATCTACTTTTAGTCTTCAGCAAGTACAAGGCAAGTTTTTCCAGTGCCATTTATTAAAGTTGCTGTCTTTCTTTCAGCAATGTTTTTGGCTGCTTTCTCAAAATAAGGTAGTTGAATGTGCTTGGAGTTGTTTCTGCATCCTCTAATCTGTCGCATTGATTCTCTGGTCTGTTTTTAAAATTTTTTTTGCCAGTACCATGCTGGTTTTATCACAGTAGCTCTGTCATATAATTTGAAATAAGGGATTGTTATTCCTTGTGCCTTACCTTTGTTGCCCAGAATTGTTTCTGCAATTCTAGGTCTTTTCTGATTCCAAATGAGTTTTAGGAATGTTTTCTGTAGTTTTGTGAGGCATGTTAATGGTGTTTTGAGTTTGATTGCATTAAAGTATATAACAATTTTTGGAATATGGCAATGTATACTATCTTGCTTTCTCCAACTTAATAGCAAGGAATATCTTTCCATTTTCTGATATCCAGATCATTCACCGTTTTTAGAGTACTGTAGCTTTCAATGTAGAGATTTTTACCTCCTTTGTTTGATTGATTTCTAAGTATTTCATTACTTTCTGTGCTATATTGAAAGGTGCAGTTTCCATAATTTCTCAGTGAGATTGATATTTGTGTACATAAACGACATTGATTTTTACACGTTTACTTTGTATCCTGCTGTGCAGGTGAAAATGATTATTAAATATAGAAGTCTGTGATGGTGTTTTTAGGATCTTCTATGTAGAGTATTATGTGATCTGCAGATAATTACAATTTAACTCATTCCTTTACTATTTTTATTACTTTATTTATTTCTCTTGTGTAATCTCTCTAGTTAATGTTTTCAGGACTATGTCAAATAGGAGCAGTGATAGTGGATATTCTTGCCTTATTCCTGATTTTAGAGGGAAAGCTGTCAGTTTTTAATCAATTTGTATTACATTGATTGTGGTTTGTCATAGATGGCTTTTATCAGATTGACATAAAGATAATCTATTTCAATTTCTGTAAGGTTTTAATCCTGGATGGATGTTGGACTTTGTCATATTTTTCCTATGTCTAGTGAGATAATCATATGTTTTTTGTCCTTGGCTCGGTGGACACAGTTTATTACATTTATTGATTTCATATGTTGAACCATACCTGCATTGCTAGGATGAATTCTACTTGGTTATTATGCACAATCTTGTTGAGTATTGGCTGTATTCCATTTACCAGGGTCTTATTGGGGATTTTTAATCTACATTAATTAGGGATATTAGCCTGTGGTTCTCTTCTTTTGTTGGATATTCTCTGGTTTTATTATCAGGGTAATACTTTTTTTAAATCAGGAATTCATTTGAGACTATTGCTTCCCTTGCAATTTCATTAATGTGTTTGATGAGTAATAGCATTAAATCTTCTCTAAATTTCTTGTAGAATTCAGCAATGAACCCATTGTGACTTGGGGTGTTCTTGGTTGGTGAGATTTTAATTCCATTTTCAGTTTCATTGACTGATATTGGCTTTTTAGAATTTTTCCATTTACTTGATTAAACTGTTAGTTCATATGTATCTAGATATCTTTCCATTTCTTCTGTGTTTGAAAGACTTCATAAAAAAACCCAGATGTCATGGGAAGTACTACAAAGAATAAACAACTGAGATCTCTTCTTATTAAAAAGCATATGTACAGCAAAAGAAATCACCAACAGAATCAAAAGACAACTCACAGTGTTGGAAAAAATATTATCCAGTTGTTCTTCAGGCAAATGACCAGTATCAAAGATATATAAACAACAGAATAAAATCAGACCCCCCCAAATTTAAAAGCCCAATCCATAAATGGTTTCTGGAAATCAATAGACACTTCTCAGAAGAAGAAGTGCAAACACCAAATAAATATATGAAGAGATGTTCAACACCACTGATCATTTCATGAGATTTCATCTCACTCCAGAAGGAACGGCTATTATCAAAAAGTCAACCAATAACAAATACTGTTGACTCTATGGAGAAAAAGGAACACTTTTCTACTCTTGTTGGGAGTGTAGACTAGTGTAACCACTGTAGAAATCAGTGGAAAACTTCCTCAAAATCTGGAACAAGTGAGCCTATTGGACCCAGTTGTTATCATTTTTGGTAAGTGCCTATACAAAACAATTAAAAGAATCATAGTATAGTGATGTATGCATACCCATGTTTATAGCAGCACATATTGTAATTGCTGAATCTTGGAAACAACCCTTATGCCCGTTATTAGAGAAATGCATAAAAAGTGTTTTATTTCTCAGTACAGTGGTGTACTAGTGAGTCATAAAGAAGGAGAAACTTGACACATTTCTAGGTAAATGGATGGGCCTTGAGACCATACTCTTAAGTGTAATAAGTCAGACAAACGTGTAAATATTACATCCTTTCTCTGGTGCGAGAAACTCAAAGTGTAAATAAGAACCAAAATGTGTAATAAAAATTATGAAATACAAATAAATTGATCCAGAGTAAAGGAAAACTGGGAAGGAGGAGAAAAATGAGAAAAAAGATAAGACAAAACCAAAGCTTTGTAAATAAGAAGGTGAAAATCAGTTGAAGGAAGGGGAGGGGAATGGGAAAAAAAGAGGTATTAAGATACATCGTGTACATGTGCAAGTTCTCTATGATGAAAATGATCATTATGCATATCTGAATTGGGCCAAAAACCTTAATTTTAAAAAATTCACATTGAGGCTTAATTTTCTGTGCAGTAGTATTGGGATCAGATTGTGTAGGATGGGAAGTGTTAAGGAGGTTCTACGCTCACAAATAGGATGAGTGTCCATGTGCAGAGACTGTAAGAAGAGAGCCAAGCCCTTCTCACTTGTCCACTGTGAGAGTCACATTTCTCCAGGCGACTCCTTGCGTGCACAGGGTGCACTCTCACCAGGGTTGGGCAACAAAGAAAAATTCCACGTTGGAGCTAGCAGAGCCATTGCAACGCTAAGAGTCTTACAAATAGATGGAAATTAAACCAGATTCTACTATATGACTAATACATCAGTGAAAAACTAAAGGAGAAATTTTTTAAAACCTCAATAAGAAACACCTAATTCCAAAACTTTGGAGATGCAACCAATAAGTTCTTTTCCTGAAATACACACATATATCATAAAGGAAAATAATTCTTAATCAGCAATCTACTGTTGATCAATAATCTAGAAATATTAAGAATTTATCTATAATATGTAGAACATATTCTAATTGTAAATTTTAAAATATTCATTTGGAACTAGTGTAAAGACAAGTGAAATGATATGAACAATGCCTGCAGAGTAAATATAAAATTTATAACCTATGCATTATCAATTCATCTATAAGTAATATTTAATTTTAATAAAATTCATTAAACATTTCATCAAAAATTCATAAAGTGAAACAAAGCTGTATATTTCATGAAATTTATGTCTTAGTTATATTTTCTTTTTTGGTGCTCCGGGATGAATCCCACCTTATCAAATTAAAAAAAATTCAGTCACCTTCACTAAGTTGTTATGTTTTCCAGGCTGGATTTGAGTTTGTGATTTTCTCACTTTAGCCTCTTAGTGTTCTTGGATTACAAATTTGCACCACCATCGTCAGCATACATATTTATTATGCTAAAAGAACACTAACTCAGATGGTTCTCGAGTTACCCTTAGCACATTAAAAAGTTAACATTAACATGATTTTGCAATGTAATATTAGAAACTCAATCAATATATATATAGAAATCATTGTCAATGGGTATAATAACTTAAAAAGATTAAGAAATGGGGTGATGTTGACAGGTCTGGGTTTGCAGATCATTGCTGATGCGTTTCTTGGACCCTCCTAATCACTTGCTCTATTCCACTTACCTGCTGTCTGGAACCACAAAGCCTATGCTCCTGGGGACCCAGTAATATTCACATTCCTTCCTCATTAGCACACCACAGAAAAAATGTGAGACACCTCCACGGAAGTCCACACTAGAATGACTGGCTACTCCTCAGGTGCACAGAAAATGTAAAGAGCTTTCATAGAATTCAGGTTAAGTTAGTCAAAATCTCCTCCAAAATACTGTCAGAAGATATGATTTTGGAAACAGAGAAAGCACAGACAGGAAAGGGCATGCATAGACCACTGTTCTGTAGTCCTCAGATCCAGCACATGACACGCAGAATGAATCTATGCAGATAGTTTCCCAAGTGGCCTCCTTGTGCTTAGTTTCCAAAATTTTAAATTTCGTGTTTAGCATTTGTTTGAGTCATGCTTCAGGTTCCCTTGTGTTTTAGTTACCAAAAAATGGTCTCAATGTTCTTCAAGGTTGAGAGATGATATACCTACCAGATAATTATATTGAGAACTTCAATTTCAGTTCTGATACAAAGATGAATTCTATAAGATGGTCACATCTAGATATGTGACTAAGAAGCTTTCCTCAGGACGAGTGTTTATAAATGACTAAGTGTAGACCAGAGGAGGGATTTGGGAATTATGGATGAAAAGGCGTGAGGTGTTGAAGGGTATGCTGGATAGGAAGTTCAATTGTTTAAGTATGAAAAGACTTAAAGAACATGGTGTCCAATTCATCTAAAATCCTTTCAATTTAGAGATAATTTTGTTATGGGTTGAATCCACCAATTATTTCACACAGTGAAAAAATAGTGCAATTTATTTCAATTTTTGTACTGAGATTGGTAACTCTGTCCCTCTTGCATCTCAAACAGCACATTCTAGGCACATCGTGGTCAAGGCTTTTGAGTGCTGAGGGCCAGCTTGATGTGTAACAGAAAATAACCACATAGCCAGTATATTTCAGTTTCTTAGTTACCCATCTGATAGTTTCTTCTACAGGTCTGATTGCTTCTGTTTCTTAGAAATGGCTGGTCGCTAGGATGAAATCTGTAAAAACCAATCAAAGACAGAAAAGGATTCTACCTCCGTACCTTTCCTTTGCAGACCCCATAAAAGCTTTCCTCCATGGGCCATCGAGACCTGATATTTTGAGAATGATTCCAAACAGTGCCTGTTGCCCAAAATAAATAAATATGCCTCCAGATTCTGGGTGTTTATTGGTGTTTCTGATTGCTGTTGTATTTGGTGCAACAGCTGGGAGGATTAACCATGGTGGTCCTCAAGGACATAGCAAAGACCCCTCTAGATCTCAATGGGAAGGTGTGTTCTCAAGAATTCTCAAGTCTTCTTGGAGGTCTGGAGGAAGATTTCTGGCTCTCTGCTTAAGTGACTCACATTGGATCTCAAAGTGAGGAGCATGCAGTCTGTCTCTCTGTCTGTCTGTCTGCATGCCTGCATGCCTGATTCTGGTAAGACCTATGGGGACACCCCAGTTAGATAATCGGTCCTGCTCAGCTCAAGCAAGAGGACAAATTTATCACCTCTTGTTAGTCAAGACCACCCTTGAGGGAAGGAGGTTGGAATATTTTAACTGCTGAGTGTGTGTTCAATCAATTTGCGAGTGAGTGGAATGGGCAGCATAAGCAATAGGCTGCTCCATCTGTGCACCAAGAATGGGAAACACTCGTCATGGTAGATCATTGGGCCACCAACTGTGGTTGTGTTTGAATCCACATATAGTATAATGGTGACCTCATACCCTCCTTAGCTAAATTATGCCTAAGTCACTGAGAGGTGCACAGAGAGCCAGGCATCTGAATGATCTCTGTAGCCGACTGGCACCCACCCTTTGTATGTTGCAATACTATTCAAGGCTACACCACACACACGTGGAGGGAGTTAGCAATGGGAACTAATTAGTCAAAAACCCTTGGCCTTTACTGAAGAATTTTTAAAAAGGGCTTTACCAATGGTTGCACAGTTAAAATACCCAAACTGTTTTCTGTGCATCAAAGAAAGAAAACAAAAAGGAAAAAAAGAGATCTATTCTTCCTGAGAATTGTGCTTTGGCCCACCCTCTGGCTGTTGAAGTTGCTGCCAACACCTATAGCTTCACTCCTCAATTCAAGCTCATCTACTTCTAAATAATTTAACTGCTTCCAGCTAGGCTTAATCTGCATTTAGCCATGGAGGCCCTCCATCAAGAGCCTTCTGCTTCCTATCCTACTCAGATTGTGTCATCTAAAACTGACCTGACATAACTGTCAGCAATTCCTTCTGAGTTTCACACTTTGACTGAGGAAAAATTGGACGGTCAGTCCAGACAAATGAATTGCCATGAATGGAAGTATGTCTTGAAACAAAGCAACCCTGTCAAGCACTCCTCAGAGACATCAAAAAGGGGAGCAAAAAGCTCACCAACCACTGTTACCCAGAAACTTGATAAATGAAAAAAACACCTGTTGTCCATGAGAAATCTAATCTGATAGACCATCATATCTTCTGGCTATAGTTTATAAGGAATACAGATATGAATATATAAGTGCCCTGTTCATCTGCAAGACACAAAGAAATCTAAATATCCAGGGTCACCACAATCTGAAAATATCCTCTCCCTGTCAGGCCTGAATGAATAAGACACACTGAGCTCTGTCGAATTGAGCCCCTGAGTCTGTGGTCATAGAAAAAGTCAGAGGCAAACATGTGACTTTCCTGGTGGACAATGGCCCTCTGTCAAACATCAAACATAACCGTCTACCCCCAAGCCAGTCGACCTCCCTCTCATGTAACCCTGCACTTTTCCAGAGAGGAAGATGGCACCTACATCTGTCTGAGACAAATAATCACAATCCTGAAATTCTGAATACTATCCTCCAAGGAGTATGAGCCAAAATTAACCACGATGTCTGAACACCAACTATGCTCCAGCCATCATCTTGAACTCTGTGGTTTTCAATCCATACACTCTTCTTGGACTGCTACCTCTAGATGCCACCTACTTTACCTGCCTGGTTGTAAAAGATTCCTTCCTCTGCTTGCAAGTTGCTCCCATTATCCCCTTCAAATGGGAAAATCCTGAGACAAGATAAAACTTACTTGGAATCAATTGCCACAAAGTGTTAAAAACTCTTCTGCTATTTTTGGGGAGGCCCAAGCAAGATTTGGCCAAATTCCCATCACCTTCTCTCTGGGACAACCTGTTTTTCTGCCCATCTGGGGCAACCTCTGCCTTATTATACATTGTCATACTGCTGAGATATACCTCTTCTGCCTGAAAAGAAACCCAGTGGAGAATATTGTCCAGTTCAAAGACTCAGAGCTATCAGTGCCACCACGATTGCCTTCCATATATGTTGCCTCAGTCTTCTGCCACACACAGACTGCTGGTTAACTTGCCTGGACCTAAAACATGCTTTCTTGTGCCTTTAATTGGGTCCTGTCTTCAAGTTTCTCCTCACCTTTAAACAGAAAGACCCCAGTTCTGAACTCCAAGGTTAACTTACCTGGACTCAACCTCCCAAACATTCAAACACTTATTTACCCTCTTTGGAGAAAAGACACAGCTGACTTCGCTAGTTTCCCAGCACAAAATATCACTGAATGTTTGAATAACGATAGCCAAACTTCCTGACAAAAAGCAGTAAACACTCTGCTGAAATATCTGACAGAAATTACTTGCAAGAAAGAAACTCTGCAAATTTCTCAGAGCTACTGGATTTAATAGAATCTGAATTTTTGAATTCACAGAAAAAATGCCTGTGCAAATACTTGGATCCAGTTGACTCCCCTGCTTTGCTTCTGTGGTCTAATAGCCACTGTTCTCATAAAAAAAAACTGACCAGCTCACCTTAGGCCACGACCTAATTGTCCAGATGCTAAATGCTGTACTGACCACTCAATCCTGCCATGTACCTGCCAACCAAGCTGGGCCTACCAGCCCATGTCCACTTGGCACTGACTGATGAGCTGTTTTCAAGCTGACCATATTTAAAACGTGAATCCCCTGACAGATGCTGAGTACACCCTGTTTAAGGTTGGAGGTAGCTCTGCTTAAAATGGAGTCTGATAGGCTATTATGGGAAATCCAATCTCAAACCAGATGGAAGAGTGTTTGCACCAAGGAATCTAGAAGGCAACATTTGTCTTGCTACAGGGATAGTGGGACCAAGTCCAAATCACTAGCTGTGACTGAGAGTGAAACAGAAACTTACATATATTTTGTAAGCAGCAAGTACAAAAGCCGATAGCAGGTTATTACATGACTGGTTACATACATTTTCAGTCAGGTCATTCTAAATAGATTTACTTGAAATGAATTGTTTATCTCAATATACGAACATACTTGGAATGAGGGTGAGTTTATTGTGGGAAAGCAGAGTTAAATGTGTGGTTGATTGGGTCAGGCTATTCTGGGAATGAAGTCCTTGGAGCACGTAACACAGCCAACTTGACTCAGTGCATTAGCTAGACACAGACAATCAAGGCTAACTGAAGTTAGCAGGCTATTTATGTGACAATCACCAAGCTAGCTGTGTGATCATAGGCCGCTAATTGATCTCCAGCTTTTATTAAGAAATACCTACAAGTTTGGTATTCTATAAGTATGCCCTCATAGCATAATTGTGCCCCAACAAGGCTAGATACGCTGTGGTCCCTCTGAACAAATCACCTTCTCTCTGGGACAACCTGTTTTTCTGCCCATATAGGGCAACCCCCGCCTTATTATACACTGTTGTACTGCTGAGATACACCTCTTCTGCCTGAAAAGAAACCCAGTGGAGAATATTGTCCAGTTCAAAGACTATTTTGAGCAAAACTGTCCTGCACAACAAACAACTTCCTGCTGCTGTTTGAAAACTTATCACCAGGGGAGCCAAACCTGCACTCAAAATAATACAATCTAGAGACCTAATCCCCATCCAGGGTTTGACTTACTGAAGCATCAACCCCAGGCAGAAGAGATTTACATGGTACTCCTAGAAGATGCATCTTAATCAGAATCAAACCTGTCCCCACCATATGGTTTTGGAGCTCAAGCGGCAGTGCTGGCACCTGTACAACTGCAGCCAAGTAAGGCTTCAGTTTCTTCCACCACTACCAAACCTAGAGATATATTTCAGCAAAGTTAAGCCTAATAAGGGTTAATAGATATCTTCTTATGGTTATATGCACCTATTCAGGTTGGCGTGAGGCATTTCCTCTCCAAGATGAGAGGGCAACAAAGTTTGTAGGGTCCTGCCGTGAGAAATCATCCCTAGATATGGTCTACCCTTGACCATCGGGAACAACAATGGGCCTGCATTTGTAGAACAGATTAACTCAATTACAACTACATGCAGCATGCAGGCCACAAAGTGCCAAAAAGTTAAAAAATAAAACATAACCCTAGGGGAACAGCTTATAACCAGTGTATCTAAAAGATCAGCTATAACTGTAGACACCCCTGCACATATTTTGTCCAAATTTTATTCTGTTGTCATTTTTCTGTAAATCCCTTGGTAGTCTAAGGCTATAGTTCCAGTAGTTGAGCACAAATGGAACTCTGCTGAGAAATATCAATTCAATAAGTTAGCAAAAGACACCTTAGGATCTGTGATTTTGAGAAAAGGTTAAATTTGTTTGGATGATGGCAGGGAGGAAATAAAAACAGAAAAATATCAACTAGGGTGACAATGTTGTCGGAATCTCTGACTTCTATGACAATTCAGAGGAGATGTTGGCAGTATGGATGTCCTGGCTCTGTTTATGCGTGAAAAGGATGAAAATCAAAAGAAACCTGTCAAGACCAGGAACTCCAAGCACACAAATGGATTGAAGGAGATAAATGCTATAATTATGGAATGCAAATCATTTTTTTTAGATAGGAAAAGGGCTGTAAGCTAACTCTTCTTTGTTTATAGTTCTCCATTTGCTGGTCAAACTCACAGGAAGACCAAGACTCAGCATTAGGTGTAGGACACAGGAAAGGTCAGCGGAGATGCTCATGTAGAATTTTCGCATTAAGCTCTGCCCACCTGGGTCCTAACCCTGACAATGATGTCCTGGAAGACCCTCAAGAGGCAGGTGGTGAACCGGAAAAACAACTTCATATACAAAATGAGGGCAAAAGTCTTCCAACCCAAATGTTGCCTTGGTCTTTGTGATTGCTCTGGAGAGAATCACTAAGGGAATGATCATATTACGCTACCCAAGGTTCAAATCTGTGGACCTTGACCTACATACACTGAAGTAAAGAATCAGAGCAGATTTAAGATGAAGACATTCCACAGCATGGGTCTCTGGTTGAGAATCAGAGATTTAAAATTCTCCTTTTACCATTATCATTTCCTAAAATACATTTTCTTTGGTTCAGACATCTTCCAAGCTTTCAGATCTCCATTCACAAAATTAATTCTTTCCACAATTTTGGTTGACAACTGAGTTGGATGAGAACCAAATCAAATTCAGTAGTTAGGGTTAATGTTGACCTTATGGGGAAATATGATTCTGCTATTATTCAGTTTGGTTTGTGATGAGAAACACTGTACATACTGAGAAATAAAAATTTCAAAAAGGAAACTAAATTAATCTTTATATTTTATATACTTATATGTTCTACGTAAAAGAAACTACTTTGCATATGATTTGGCAGAGATTAAAGTCCAATACAAGCAGTTAAATTGGATAGAGGTGCTATATGATCATGTTAAGGAGAAATTTGAGCTG
>RJWM01045587.1:0-12728 GCA_004363535.1 Dasyprocta punctata | reverse complement strand
TCTCCCATGAGTATTTGAACCCAGTTTTCTGAATTGGTACCAAGTTTAGAGAGTTAGTTCTGGCCTTGGGGATGTCCAGTAGCAAAGGGCCATCAATATGGAGGGATAAGAGAGCACTGAATCACCAAGTCAGATTCTGAGGTTATTATCTTAGTGTTTCTGACATGTTCTCTGGAGCTAAAATTTGGAAAATAGACACCAGTTTTTCTGTAGAAAAGTTATGACCAGGAAGGCAATGTGCAGTATTATTGATATACAGACTTCAATACAGTTAGCATGAAGTCCTATTTTGGGTGCCAGCTCCTCAAGTATACATTAATATAGAAGTTAGTCATTTCCCCAATATGTAATTAAAATTGTAGGGGAAAACTTATTTGAGCTCATTTTTCTTTTTAAAATTAGATCACTTACATCATACAAGCATTGCTATAAGTGCTTTTAATTTTTTAATAAACAATATTGTCTGCTATATTAAGATAGAAAACACAAAATCAGCATTAATAAAGTTGTTAAAATGTTTCCAAGGAAGGTGTTTATAACCAAGATATATAAGGAAGTCTTACCACAAAATAGCATAAAGGCAAATAAACTTACTGAAAATGGGTAAAGGATCTGAATAGATGCAAATGGTGAACAGTATATGAAAAAGTACTCAAAAGCACTAATAATCAGGAAAACATAAATCAAAGCTACCATGATATGTCACTGCACATCTGTTAGGATGAAATTTTTAAAAAGTGTGGGTGGGAATGTAGAGAAAAGAAAACTCTGGTACACTCTTAGTGGGAATGTTAAGTTGGTACAGACTTCATCCAAAATAGCAGGGAGGGACCTCACAAAACCTAAAAATAGAACTACTAAATAATCTGTCAATATCACTGCTGGGCATATGCCCACAAATGAATTGAAACTGGAATCTTGAAAAGATATCTGTATTCCCATATGTATTGCAGCATCATTCTTAATAATCAAGATATGGAAGCAAAATAAATGTCCATCAACAGATGAATGGCTAAAGAAAGTGCATTATATGCATATAGAGAGACATTGTTCTGTCTTAAAAAGAAAGAAAATCTTGTTATAAAAAAACTTAGAGTGACATGGAAGACATTATACTAAGTGAAATAAGATGGATGCAGAAATACGAATACTATATGCTCTGATTTATATTTGGAATGTAAAATAGACTTCCAGAAACAGAGAATAGAACTGAAGTTACCAGGGACTGAAGAGAGAGGGCAGTAGAGAGATGATGAACATGGGGCACAGTGTTTCAGTTATGCGAGATAAGCAAGTTCTGAAGATCTAGTAAGCAACTCAGTGCTGATAGTTAACAATGCTCTTCACTATAAAATTTGTTCAGAGGGTAGATTTTATGGTAAGTGTTCTTACCAGCAAAATTGGGAGTGATGAAGGGTGGGAGGGAGGGATGGAAAGAAAGAGAGAGAGAAACAGAGAGAGACAGAGAGAGAACTTTGGAGGAGATGATTATGTCTATGGTCTCGATCATTGAGTTATATTCATTATTTATACTGTTGTGAAAAGGAAAGAGAATATCACTATGCTGTGATTTTAAAAAACATACATATTCTGACATAAAAAAGGTTCATACTGTGTTTGTCAGTCTTCTTCACTGCAACAAAAAGCTTTGGAAATCAACTTTAAAAGAAGAGACATAGTACTTTGGCTCATGGTTGCAGGTTTCAGTCCATGGTTGATTGACTTTTTTGGTTTCGGACCTATAAAAGAGTACTTTTACTAATAAGTGTTCTGTTTCTTAGTCTGTCAAGTGTTTGCCCTTATAAATGAGACAGTACATCATGGTAGGGTGTATTTGACAGATCAAAGCCACTCACCTTTGTCCAGAAACAAGAGAGAAGGCAGAAGGGACTGGGGTTCACTATCCCCTTGACTTACTATCTCAATGACACGAAAATGTCTCACTGTGCTCCACTTCCTAAAATTTTCACTAATTCTTGAAAATGCTGTACTGGGAACTGAGGGTGTCTGTCACGGACCTTTGGGGGACATTCCAGATCCAAATGGTAGCACTTCCCAGACCCAAGGACCAGCAACAACAGAGACATTGGAGCACGTCTTCCCTTGTGCAAATGAGTCCATATCTATAGTTTCTGTGTCACTGATGCATTCTCATTTGTAATAATTTGTCTCTCTTCCAATTTTATATAGAAAGGTCCTGGAGTTATACACAACATGCAGCTTTATATATTTTTAAAAGTTCGCTTGACTGATTTGTTTGAAATTGGCATACGTATTTACATTATCTTGCCAAGTGGTTAAGCTTAGGCTCCCATATTTTACCCTAGCTTTCCTTGCTGCCTGCAGTCCTTTTGTTCTGTCTCAACTACCTGCAAATTCCTCTTCATACTTCAGAATCTTACTCAGATGTAACTTCCTTGAGGAAACTTACCCTAACCACCATAGGTAGAGAAGTACTTTACCAATGAGTAGTCTCTTTCTTAGTCAGGCGAGGATTTGCCCCCATAAATATAACAACACTTTTCAGGGGTATTTACTCTTTACAAAGTGAGCTGAAACCTGGCTTAGAGTTAAATTTATATGGGAGAATAGTCAACCATGTGGTAGTCTGTAGTGGGTATAAGTCAATTCTCCTTCAACCTAACAATTCCTTTGAAGCAAATATAAGGAAGAGTCTCCCTGATTGTAGAGTCCTCACTCAGAATAGTGGTTTTCAACTGGGAGTGATTCTCCCAGGGAACATCTGGCAATGTCTGGAGACATTTTTGATTGTCTTGACTTGGGCAGTGCTGCTGGCAGCTAGTGAGTAGGGTCAAGAATGCTGTCAAGCATCCTACAAAGTGCAGGTCGCCTCCTCCCTCAATGAAGAAGTCTCTGACTCAAAATGTCAATAGTGCTGAGTCTGAGAACTGACTCAGAACAACAGTGATGGTTTGAAATGAGAGGGCACTGGAGCTGCTATTGGGAGGCAGTATAGATTCCAACTGGAGGAAGTTGGTTGAGAGCAAGGAGACCGAGGTCATCCTGGGGGCTGTCTAGCTACTGAAGCCAGGTCTCCTGGGCTTCTGCTGCTTCATGGGGTCATCAGGATCTGTTCTGATCCTTTGTAGCTATGGATTCCATGCATGGCCCCTGCATCAAGGGTTACAGGGACTCTCAGGGCACTGATACAGGACAGACAAATCATGTGACACCAATGTATAAACCAGAATGCCAACAGTCTACCATATACCTGGAAATGTAATTGTTGCTTTGTCTGTACAATGGGATTGTTTTATCAGGCTAATCTTCCCCTGTGGGGACACTGACAGGGTCACATGTTATGATAACCAGAAGACTTCTTGGTTAGCATGTGCAGCCTGCCCTCTGAATCTATGAATACCGCATCTGCAGGTTCAACCAACTTCACATCAATAATACTTTTTAAAATCATGTCTGTGAATGTGTACACATTTTTCCTTGCTATTTTCCCCTAGACAATATAATGCAACAACTATGAATGCAGCATTTACATCATTTTAGGTATTATAAGTCATCTAGCAATATTTTAAAATATATAGAAGGCTATGCATAGGTTACAGTCAAATACTGTGCCATTTTTATAAGGGGTTTGAGCATCTGAGGGTTTTGGTGCTGGAACCAGTGGTCCACAGACATGCAGGAATGACTGCTCAGTGAAAGGGGAACTGACTGTGCCAGTAGCATCTTGTAGGAGAGGGTTTTTGTTTGTTGGTTGGTCTTTAGGTCCACAGTTAACTGAATAAAACTGTCACAGGGCCAAGATATCCTGAATGGGTGAGGGGGACGCTCAGTGGGTAAATTCTGAGCCCTCTATTTAAGGTGCCACTGGAAGAGCTCTACTTTTATTATTTGTTTGCCTGCTTGCTTTTTTGTGGTGCCAGGTTTGGAATTCAGGGTCTTGTGCATGGTTGGCAAGCATTCTGCTGATGAGCTACATCCTCAGCCTTTATACTGGTTTACTTAGTGGAACATTGTTTCAGATCACATTAGAAAACAAGTTGCTTGACACCTTATGAAGTAACCCACTGACCCAGGGTCCATCCCTGCTGCATTGAGGGGTATTTCCCTTCTGGCTGGCCCAGCTCAGGTGCTCCTGTTGTGGCCGAGTCCTGCTGTGACCATAATAGTCTTCTCCAGACAGGGCTCTCCTTTTAGCTTTTCATCTTCACTATCTTGTAATGATTAAATTGTGTCCTCCTAAAAGATGTTTAAACCCTAACCCCTAGTGCCCCGATGGATGTAGCCTTATTTGATAATAGGGTTTTGGAAGATAATCAAGTTAGGATGATCATTGTAACACAGAATAACCACGTCCTTACTAATGCAAAAGAAAGAGAATTAGACACTAAGATGGACAGGCACACGCAGGACATGCCACGTGAAGATGAAGACAGAGATTAGGAAGATGCATCTACAAAGAAGAAAGTCAACAGGTCACCCTAGCTGGAGAGTTTGGGGACAAATTCTCCCTGGAAACCTCAGAAAGAACTAACTCCCTTGACACATTGCTCTCAGACTCCAGAACTGAGAGTGGAAAAAATTTCTATTATTTAAATTACCCCTCAGTTTGTGGTACTAAGCTGTGACTGTCCTGAGAAAGCTAATACAGTTGCATATTTTGTCCTTGAGATTAGTCTCAACTCACTCTGTGATTATTATTTTTTTTTACTAACAGGTAAATTCATTCATCAGAGATTTTGTTTTAATTAGCTTCAGTCTAAGTTGACCGCCTTATTTCCAAATTCCTGTGGGAGTACAGAAAGTACCTCATAAATTCTTTCTTGTAGTACCAATGAAATATCATATACCATGATGGGTGGGTTTTTATTTATCATTTTCTTTACAGTGAGAACCAACGAGAAACCCAGTGGAAAGCTCCCAGGACCTATTAGAAAAGGATGAGTTGGATCACTATGAACTCAGAATACTGTTTAAAGAATGTCACACCAAGCTTATTCTTTTCAGGAGCAGACATTATTATTATTATTGCCACACTATCAAGGGAATAGGAGGATTAAAAACTTCTTAGTCATTTAATATCTCTGGTCTTAAATTGGGGAACAAGTTGCAAAAATAGACCTTGACAACAGCCAGTAGCTTGAATACATTGTACAAGATTAATACATTTCTATTTACCAATTTCCATGCAAAAGCAGGTAAGGCAACAAATGCTGACAACCTGATCTCAAGGCTTACTTTGGATTGTTTTCTAAGACTCTTAGTAGCTTTGCAAATCATCAGGAGTTTAAAAACAACTGTAAATTACTGCACAAGGCATTTTTAGCCCCATCATGCTGGGACTCAATCTCTCCTACAGAACTCTAACCCTGATTCTCCAAGTACTTCAATAAATCCACAAGCAAACACCAAGAAGCCTTCCCTTGGCCCTCTTGCCAAGGAAGCACGTATCTTTGTCAGTCCTCTTTCAGGGTTTTGTGTCTCAAAGCTTGACCCTCTACCAAATAAATGACTCACAATCCTAGGAATTATCTTTGAATACCCTCTCCCATCATTATCAAGAGTTGTCACTCATTTTTGTTCTGAAATGAAAATAAATCCATGCATTTGTGACTCTACCACCATCTTCCAAATAATTCATCATAATTTCTTGCTTGTAGGATAGTCGAAACATCCTGGGTGCTCTCATTTTCTTCCTTCTCACTCTATTCCAAACCCGCCAACACATTGTAGCCCCAATAAATCTGATTGCATCTCACCAACTCAAGACCCATCTCCCCTTGAAATACTGAAATTGTCTCTATTTAGTTAAATATTTATTGAGCTCCTGAACTGTCAGAAGCTGGAAGGGATGATAACAACAACAACAACAACAGCAACAGCAACAACAAGCACAAACTACCACCTTTCACTTCACCGTGGTTAGCCTAGAAATAGGGGCTAGGAAAATCGATATCAAAGAAATTGCTCTTACCAGAGAATATTTTCTCCAGGAAGTGATGCTAGAAAAATAAGGATTAAGCCAGGTGAAGGGACAGAGGGTATGAGATTCAACTAAGTAGACTGAATACTGTAAGAAAGGTCTCTTGCATGAGGGAGCAAGGCTTGCGGAAGGAAAGGACAGTGTGGCTGGTACAGATAGGAGACAGGATGTTTAAAACCTGACATTTTGTCAGGCAAAGGCTTTTGATCGCTATCCTAGAAGCATGAAAGACAGTTGAAAGGAGAGTGCTAGATGTTGCATATTGAATAGCAGGAGTTTGATCCTACTTGATTTTTGAAAAGGTCTCTCTGCTTGGCTAAGCATTTCAGAATTGTTCTCCTCCTGGTTACCATAACAAAATCAGATTAACAGTTTGTGTTGGGGATGTGTGGAGGGGCACATATGGATTATCTCTGTGGCACAAAGTCTGTGCCAGTGCTATCCTTGGGACTTTATGCAACTGAACTAACATGGGAAGGGAGGAACTTGTCCTGCATTTAATTCTTGGTGTTTCAGAAGGTGACTTTGTGTCATAATCTCAGAATTACCTTCAATGGTGTCTCTCAAGTGTTTGGTAACCATAAACCAATTCAAAGTAAATATGAACCACTGCTTCAGGTAAATACATTTTTAAGAAATCATCACAAACTTGGAATACATGCAAATTACAATATTTAAAATTTAAAATTAAATTAATAAAGAAAACTTAAGTTATATTTAAAATATTTTTAAAATACAAATGATGATACAATCTTACATCAGTGAGTGGGATGATGTCCCCGACTTTCAGCAAAGTCCAACTTGAGAACAGATTACTCGGGACATAAATCATACTCTATGCCAACTTCCTTTCTTGTTTTTCATTTCACCCTAATTAGAAATGCCTAACTCACAGTATATGTTACCCAGAATGGTCGCAAGCATTTGGCAGCCCTGTCAGTGCTCAGAATTGGACACAATAAAATGCTGAAAGTCAAAAGTAACTTGAGAGATAGAAGCAAATAGATTATTAATTGGCTCACTGGCTGTATTCTGTTCTAGAAGTTAAAAAATACTTTGTTCAAATATTTAGATGTGGCTTTACATGTTTTTCATGGTACATGACTAATTTGTTCATCCAATAAGTGAAAGAAAATATAAAATACAGTGCACGCTTAAATTCTTAGCAACTGAGTTATTTAATTCATTAGGTGGACTTTTTAAAAATCCTGATTAAAATAATGATACATGGATCTGAATGTGATGCAGCTTATTTATGACATTTGAGATAATTTCTTCAATTAAGCCACTTCAGATCCCAGAAAAAATCTTTATTGCAATTGCCATGTCATAAAGAAATGTTTTCTTTTTTCTTCTCATTTTAGAAACTCACATGAACATTTTTAAAAATTGTTGGTATTAGCAAGGTCTTACTTATCCTTACTGTTTATTTCTTTGACCAGAATGTTTAAGTATGCATGGTAAGGATATCCAAGTGATTATACTTTACCAGTTACTTCAGTGTTAGCTCAAGATCAATCACCAACTATTTTCTGCCAATAAAACAGCATAAAAATTGAGAGCTAGAGTCTGTTTCTATTCAAGAAATTTATTCTTCCATGCTGGGGACAGGTGCTTTCTTACTAAAGATCTCTATATACATTTTCCAATCTAAAAAGTATGCCAATAAGTAATTGTTACTATGTTAATAATAAACAAGGAAAATAGTAATAAAAAATAAACAGACTTTTATGTAGTATACATTTGCTAAGTTCTGGCTTCTGCTTTGTACATCAGTGGCATCCAAAGCAAACTGTCTTCTTGTACACACATATAATAGTGAAAATTCTTCCCTATTAGAAGTCATTTCTTTACTCAAAGCTCTGTCTGAGAAAGTATTTGTGCCAAAACCAATTTGTGCCTGTTTTACATTCTTTTTCCGTATCATTTCACGAACCCTGCTCTTGTTTTATAAGACATTTGGCAGTTATGAAGCTTGTCCTATTTTTGCTGTAAGAAATATAATGAATGAAGGCTTTGTGGTTTACTTTTAGTGACTACATCCATTACTTTTGTGCCAAAAAGCTTTATCTTACACTTGTTCCGGGGCATCTTAATTGGATTATGAGTTAGGGGATCTCTGTGCAAATCATGCAACATTCTTCCAGAGTTTTGTATTAGTAGTTGACAAACAATTGTAGCAGATGGGATACCAGAAGCCCTAGATGCAAATAACCAATAAAATGTTGTCATTGTGTATTCTTTATTTTACTTCCTGTACATGTGTTTCATTATCAGCCTCTTCAGACTCCTCACTTCTTTTAGAATATTCATGGCACTAGAATTTTTTCCCTCCTCATGTTTATTGTGTTATTCTGAGTTGTTGTATTTAGGTTTTATTTTTATCACTACTTTCATGCACCAGTGCACCACGTTTGAGTCAGTAATCCTTTTATGTCATTTGGGAGTATAATGCACCAAAATAATAATGAGAGATAATATAAATGATACAATATAAAACATTATAGTTATGAAAATACACTAATCAAAATGCCTTGGACCTGGTAGTGAGATATTTATCAGGATACTAATCTATTTTACTTAGTCCTTTTGTAGAGGTAGATTCTTTAAGAATATAAATATTATTAAAAATACGTTTTTTGTTAAAAAAATTGATTTTTAAAATTTTAATGTAAATATGTATGGAATAAACTTATTTCATAGTTTTATTTATTTATATTTATTTATTTTTTTTTTTTTGTGGTACTGGGGATTGAACTCACAACCTTGCGCCTGCCAGGGCAGGCGCTTAAGCCACTGAGCCAGACTCCCAGCCCTGGTTTTTTGAGGCAGGGTCGCACTGTGTAGCTCAGGCTGGCCTTGCGCTCGCGTTGTAGCCCAGGCCAGCCTCGAACTCACAACGCTCCTCCTACCTCAGCCTCCCGAGTGTGGGGATTAAAGGCGTGCGCCACCACGCCCGGCCATAGTTTTATTTTTATCCCAAGCTGATAAGCTACGTACTTGTAAATAGCTTGACAGATTTCCAGAGACTTCTGTGGCAGCTTGTACTCAGAGTCTGATCTCGGATGGAAAGTTGGTCCTGGTCCACTGTTCAGATTTCCCTTTCAGAATGGAAGCTCTGTTTCCCCAGCTGATAGGATGGCCAGCAGCTGACAGCTCTCAGCTATGTCCCTCTCAGGGACTTGTCCTTAGCTGGTGTGAGCCACCGTGCCCATGATCATAGCCCTTTGAAGGTTAACCCCATCCAATGATTGGAGTATTCCTGTCTAGCTCCTTTATGTGTTCACAGTTCTCTTGAGGCTCCCACAACCTCTAGCAAGCTCATAGGATGACTTCATTGGAAGCTAAGCTTTTCAGCTCGCAACTGAAGCATGAATTAAAATTTTAATGGAACATTGAGAGGATTATATGGGCTTTAAATCCCCACTGTTTCAAGGAGTCCCTAAGAAGAGTTACTCTATTCCTATCCTCAATTCTGTTTTGATTAGAAATTTCTTCTTTTTTTTAAGTGTTAAGGTGAATGGAAAAACAAAGTATCTTTTTTGCTGATAAAGAAGGTATTGGGGAATGTGGCTTCCTAGCAGTGAACACAGACCCAGAGAGGCTTTGCCACGTGGTTACAGCATCTTTGCCACCAGGAGCATAGGCTGCCCCTGGAGGACCAGAGGGAACCCATGCTTCTAGGGAAAGCAACTCCCAATGAATGGCGGAGAGGAAAGGACTTGCCCTGGGATTCCCAATATCTCCTCTCAGTCCCACCAGTCAGGGAAATGGGGGTAGCTAGAGGTATTAATGTCTCTCTGCATGGAAGGAACTGTTTTTCCCAATATCCACCAGTGACTATTACTAAAATTTATGCTGGCTATTTAGGTCAGTGGTGCAGTACCTGCCTGGTAAGCATGAGGTCCTGAGTTTGATTCCTGCTATATATATATATATATATTCTCTTAAGCAGTTAAAAAGAGGACCGAAAAAAATTTTAGAACAGTTTCAAGTTTACTGAGAAGTTGATGGGCTAAGGACAGGGTTCCCATATTATTTTCCAATGAACAACTTATTTACCTTATTCACATCTTGTATTAGTGTAGTTCACTTATTACATTGATGGGCCAATACTGATGCATTATTATCAACTAAAGTTTATAATTTAGGTCTTGGTTCTCCTTTGTATTATAAGTTCTATGTGCTTTTACAAATATGCAATGAGTTGCCCATGATTACGTTTGCATACTGTATATACAGAACAGTTTCATTCCCCGAAAGATTCTCTGAGCTCAGTGTGAAGCTCCAAGTTCAGTTCCCAATCCCCCGCCCCTCCGCAAAAAGAAAAGAAAAAGAAAAAGAAAAAAGATCCCTTGAGCTTTACCTATTCCTGCTTCCCCACTTTTCCTGAACCTCTAACGACTGCTGTCTTCATATGTTATCTTTTCCAAAAATGTCAAAGAGCTGGAATTCTAGAGTACAAAGTCTTTCAGATTGGTTTATTTCACTTAGCAATATGTATTTGGTAGCTTGGTGGCTTATTTATTTGTAGCACGGAATAATATTCCAATCCTAGGCAGTTTTGGTTTTAAAAAGTCCTTAGGCTGTCAATTACCTACATAGGAGTGGGGAAAGTAAACATGAAGAAAGGACAAAGGGAGAAAAATGGGAGTTTGAGGGCACTCAGTGCACTCCTGTGATTGGATTTCCCACCTTTCAAACTGACACATTAAATAAGCACACTAAAGGGTGTAATATACTAAAAGGTACACTTCTGTGAATTTTACATATATCTATAGTGTATGCATCTGCGTGTCCTCCACTCAGATATGGAACACCTTCTGAACCCCAAAGATGCCCTCCTGCCATTCCCCAGGGTAATACCACCCGGTGAGAAATAAGCACTCTTCTGACTTCTATCCCTGCTAGTTTCTGATTTGACCATGTGTAAATGGAGCAGTACTGTGTAGTCTTATGTGGGTGGCTTCTTTCACCCCTCATTAAGCCTGTGAGAGTCCTCCCCACTGACTCTCATAGCAGGAGTCCCTCAGCGGGTCTGTTTAATTGCCGTGCAACATTGCACTGGATGATGGACCACACGTCGTTGATCCACTCCCCTATTGATGGACACTGGGGCTGTTTCCGTTTTTGCTCTAATGAGTTAAACTTCCATAACCTTCATTAGATGCACATATACAGTCTTTTATATACAGTCTTTTATAGGTATATAGCTAGGGGTTTAATTGCTGCGTCATAAGTTTAGCTCTCTCTAGAGGATAATGTGAAGAACTTTCCGCTGATTGCCAGTGACAACAGCAATGTTTGTATTAAAAATTGCTTTTCAAAAGCAAATTTAAAATTCTTCTGTTCTGCTTTCTACTTCATTAACATTTTCTCTTAATACACTTTTTCTTCGATTTTCTTGGGGCTTAACTTGCTGGCTTTTCCTTTTTGTTCTAATGATAAAAGCTTAGATATTTTATTTTAGACCTCATTTCAGTTTAACTAAATGATTTAAACCTGAAAATAGCCCAGTAAGTACTCCCTTGTTACTAATTTTACACACTGAATTTTCATTATCACTTACTTTAGGGTATATTCTAATTTTTATTGTGAGTTTTTGACTCATGAATTATATCTAATATTTATTTCTAAATATTTGGGAACTTCATAATTATCTTTTTTCATAGTTATCTTTTAACATTTATGTTTAATTTAATTCCATTCTGGTCATAAAACATACCCTGTATGATTCTTTATCCTTCGAAATTTGTTGAGACTTTCTTTCTGGCCTTTTGTCATTTATTACTTTGTATGTTCTTTATATACTTAGAAGGGACATGTGTTCTGCTATTGTTGAATATAGTGTTTTATACATCTCAGGTAAATCAGCTTGAATGTTTTTACTTTTGAAGTCTTCTGCATCCTAACTAGCATTTCACCTGTGTTGTTTTATGAGTTTTTGAGACTTGTATATTTACATTTCCAACTATCGTTTTGAATTTGCCTTTTGCTATTTTTCTCAATTTTTACTTTATGTGTTTGGAATCTATGTTATTCTATGCATACAGTTTTAGGATTCTGACTTCATGTCATGATTCTTCGATCAGTATGACAGACCTCTTTCCTTTAGTACTGCTTGACTTGCGGTATACTGTGCAATCAATGTAGTCAGACTAATTGCCGTTTGGCTACTGTTTTAATGGTTTGTATATTTTCATTCTTTTAGTACCCTTATTTTTCAATTAATTAAAGGATACTTTGAAAACAAAACATGGTTGTGGTCTTTTTTGCTTGTTTGTTTTACTTAGTCTTCAAGTTTTTGTTTGTAAATTGAAACACGTAGCCCATTTTAATATAATTGTAACTACAGACATCCTTGTGATTATGTCTTTCACACTGCTATTTGGTTTTTATTCATCTCATTTTCCTTTATTTTTTTTAAAATTTTATTTAAAAGAAAATAGACACAGAAGATAGAAACAAAAAGCATGAAAGACAAACAACAACAACGACAGATCTGATACAATTACACTGTAGGTTTACACTCTGAGGTGGTTGAAGTTTGACAGTAGTTACAATATCACATATCATTACCTTCATAGGGGTTGATCATATTGACAGACATAGACACACAAGGTTTATCAATTCAGGAATATTAATTTTCTTTTTCAATAGCTAATGTACCCAGCAATACAGTTTTTTTTAGCTGTCTTATTTATGCATATTTATAAATTTATGTCTTTTTCTTTTTCCCTTCCTTTCTTCCTTTCCCCTTAGAGTG
>RJWM01045586.1:0-12747 GCA_004363535.1 Dasyprocta punctata | reverse complement strand
AGGGCAGGCACTTAAGCCGCTGAGCCAAACTCCCGGCCCTACTTTTTTGAGGCAGGGTCGCACTATGTAGCTCAGGCTGGCCTTGCGCTCACGTTGCAGCCCAAGTTGGCCTCGAACTCACAATGCTTCTCCTACCTCAGCCTCCCGAGTGCTGGGATTAAAGGCGTGCGCCACCACGCCCAGTTCAAAGCACAGATCTTAGTATCTGACACATAGTAAGCATTTAGTGATGGGTTTTTGTTTGGGTTTTTGTTTGCTCATTTTGTTTTGTGTTTGGTGCTGGGGATTGAACTCAGGGGCTTGCATATGCTATGTCAGCACTCTATCACTGAGCTACCCAGTCCAGCACCAATGTTACTACTCAAAACTCTCAAAGTCCAGCCCTTTGTGGATAACTGTTTTTTTTTTTTTTTTTTCCTCACTGGACCAGGCTGAAGTGAGTGTTGGAGGCATTTCCTTTTTTTTTTTTTTTTCTGGTACCGAGGATTGAACTCACAACCTCGCGCCTGCCAGGCAGGCGCTTCCCCGGCCCTATTTTTTGAGACAGGGTCTCACTATGCAGTCCAGGCTGGCTTTGAGTTCACTTTGTAGCCCAGGCTGATCTCAAACTTGCAACGATCCTCCTGCCTCAGCCTTCTGAGTGCTGGGATTACAGGCGTGCACCACCACGCCTGGCTGGCCTTTCCTTTTGGAATTGGGAAATACTGTACTTTGATCAAGGGGATGGGCTTTGGAGTTGATCTGCTTATGTTTGGAAACTGCCTCTGTGTCTTTTTAGCATTCTGACCTGTGTGACATTGGTCTTTTCTTCATTCCCAAAATGAGGGTGATAATAAAACCTACTTCATCTGGCTGATACAGAGCTAACACCAAGAAGTTATCGGCAAATATAATTCCTTTTCTCCATGAGTGACAATGACTACAATGGCATTTATAATCTTCAGAGTGTCATTATAGCCTTACTGCCTGTGTTTTCCAATATAAAATCTCTCATTCATATTGGGCTAATGTTTACTATTTCCCCTTAAATGTATCTATCATCTGAAGTTTTCAATTAAGCTTTGGTCTCCTGAACACCTCTTCTACATATGCTTCACACTTCCTACCACACTCTTGTCATCTACTAATTGAAACTATGTTCAATTCATGTTTAGTCTTTGCACAGGCTATTCCTTTCACCTGCATTTTCTCTTTCCTTCTTCCACTTTCCCTTAACTCTCTCTGCTATGCTAATTCCTACTCATACTTTAGGTCTCAGATCCAGGATACCCATCCTGGATCTTTTATTTGCCTGTGTTGGTTAAGTGTCCTCCCAGCCACAAATAAACCTCTTTATATACACTCTGGATCCCCACTCTCCACCATACAGGTTATACTGAGTTCCAATTGCCCACTTATCTGTAAGTATGCTGTTTCTTTTTGTTCACTACTGTTCTCTGCAGCTAGACCAGGCTTAGAGCACAGTAGTGCTTTAATAAATATTTACTGAGTGAATGCTTGAATGAATGAATGTAGTTCCTCAAACACATCAAAATCTCATATATATGCTGTTGCATCTATCTAGAATGCTCTTCCCTCTACCTTTCACGAGTTGCCATTTCTTATCTTTTTGAAATCTCCTTTAGATTTAAGTAGCATCTCCTCCAATTATTCACCAACAACCATAGTTTAGAGCAGGTTCCCTTCTTCTCTAGTTTTTGTCTGAACCTCTTGTTAAATTCTTCCATAGTGTTTACCACAACTTATAATTACTTAAGTTACCATCTATTTACTTTTTTGTGTCTTTTCTGCATTATCATGTCAGGTCCATGAGGGCAGGAACCAATTCAACTGGTATGCAATGTTGTGTTTCTGCACCCAACAGTCAATGAATGTTTGTAGAAGAAATGAGAGAAAGTCAATCCAGATTCCACCGTCTGCATAAAGTATTCCCATTCTATGTCAACCACACTTTCCTTCCCCTTCTCAGAATCCCTCTTAAACACACATCCAGCTGGAGATTCTGTGAGATCATTTGTTTCAAGACTGAGTCTAGTTTCCTGTACACCTAGAATAGTGTATCTTATCTTATTTTGCCAACGATATTCTGAAGTCTCAAAGTCAAGGATTAAATCTCTTGTAAATGGCTGGTCATTCAGCAAGTATTCAATCAATATCCTTTGGTTTGACTTAAAAAGAAATGACTGGGGGTGTAGCCTAGTGGTAGAGTGCTTGTCTAGCACGTGCAAGTCATTGGGTTTGATTCCCAGTACTGAAAAAGAAAAAAGATCTTCTAGTCCTTGCACCATCTCCTTTTTAAAAAACAATTTCCTTTTCTTACCTGTAAGTTCACTACTACTTGAGTCTTCTTTAGTATCCTCCAAATTGCTCAATTCTAAATCCACACTTCCAAAATCATCAGAAGCACAGGGAATCACTACTTCTTCTTGATCACAGATCCTAGAAAGGAAGAAGGGATTTTATCAATTAGTTTTTCAGAACTGCTTTTGTCTCATTATTCAATTGAAAGCCTAAATGTTCTTTTTTCAGACATTTTGGATCTTCAATCTAGATTGAGTAGTCTCTCTCTACCTCAGGCTACGGTTACTCTTTTTTGCCACAGCATTTAATCACCAATAACAGTTACCTTATTCATTTGTGTTCATTTGTTTGACTGTCTCCTATCAGAGTGTAAACTCCACTAAATGAAAAACCTTGTCTACGTGGCCCTCATCATATCCCCAGCACCTACAAATTGTCAGTCTCATGACAAATGAATGGATCAGTGAGAAACACTAAGCTGCTGTTAGAAACAGATTTGAGAACAACCCCCTTTCAACCCAGTTTAAGTCTCCTTGCCCTTATCTACTTTTTCTTCTTTCCATACCACATAATACTTTTTAATATGTTGTTTATTTACTTCTTGGTGTTGGGGATCAAACCCAGGACCTGGTATGCTAATCATAGAGTCTACCTTGGAGTTATACACCCAGTCCAATTTGATCATTTATGATATTCATTTCTTATCTGCTATTTCCTCCTGTTACAATGTAAGCTCTACAAAGGCAAAGATTTTTGGTTGCTTTCAATGTATCCCAAGAGCTTAGAACAGTGCCTAGTGTGTAATAATGCTCAATAAAATTGGTACAGTGATTCAGTAGATCTACATTTATTGGATGTTCAATATAGATTAATGAATTAAAAAAGCAAGTTGCCAAATAGTGACTATATGATTCCACTTTTATAGAATAAAATAGTATTTTTGCAAAAGTGGTAAGTATGCATGTACATATGTATGCATATATACATACAAATGTTGGAACATGTAGAAAAACATGGAATTCAAACCGAACACTCATGGAGTGGAGTTATTGGGGAAAATTTTTAAGTTTTTCTACTTCTACATTGCTTAAAATTTTTAATGTTGGCATGAATATTAAATGCAGACAAACATGTAGAACAAAGTAAATCATATACATTGCAATTGCAACTGGAAGTATAAATTGATAGAATCACTTTGAAAGTAACTTGCATTGTCTAGTAAAGTTGAAGGTGTGCATATACTATGATTTATTATTCTACTCCTAGAAGTGTGTTCTAGTGAAACTGCTACATGTCTACATGGACTATGTGTAAGAATGTTGATAGCAGTAGTCATCATAGGAAAAACTGGAGCCATCTTTTGGCCCTTCTATGGCAAAACAGATAAACAGAAAAAATGAATGAGTTCTAGATATACATAACAAAGCATACAAAACTTACAACGGTGAGAGAAGAAAGTCATGGGAAAAATATATAGTAAATTCCACTTATAAGTTAAGAAACATACAAAACTAAAAAAAAAACTTCTTGGAGTTACAAATACACATGGAAAACTATGAAAAAAAGCAAGTATAATCTGCAAGATGGGCAGCTCTTAAATTCTAGGCTAGGAAGGAAGGGGATGGAATGGGTAGGTTCAGATGACTTCAAAGTTATGATTATGGTGTGCATGTGTGTTTGTGGCACTGGGTATTAAACCCAGGCATTAGCATTGAGCTATAGCCCCAGTCTCTTTTTTTATTTTAGTCTTAGGGTCTCACTAAGTCACTAATTTGCCCAGGCTGGGTTCGAATTTGGGATTCCCCTGCCTCATGCTTCCAGAGAGCTGGAATTGCAGGCATAGGCCATTCCATTAGGTTGGTTACGTTCTTTCTTTCACAGGATAGCTGGTGCACAGTCTCACTACATAATTATTATTTTTTCAGTTTTGTTTTTGAGATAGGGTCTCAAAATATAGGTCTATGTATTCCAGGATAGACTTGAACTCACTATATAGTCCAGGTGGGCCTCAAGTTCATGGCAATCCTCCTGCCTCAGCCTTCCAAATGCTGGGATTACAGGTGCACGCCTTTTTGAAAAATTTTATTTTGAAACAGAGTCTAAATTGCCCAGGGTGGCCTTAAATGTAGGTTCCTCTTGCTTCAGTCTCCTGAGTAGTGGGGATGACAAGAATGTGGCACTGTGCCCAGTTTAAAACTGACATTTCAGGAAGTCGCTAGCTGGGCATAGTAGTACACACTGTAATCCTAGCACTCCGGAGGCTGAGGCAGGAGGATCGCTGTAAAGGTCAGCTTGGGGTACATAGTGGAGTTCAAGGCCAGCCTGAACTACATAGTGAGCCCCTATTTTAAAACACACACACACACACACACACACACACACACCGAGGAGTTGCCAATCTGTTTCCAAAATGACAGTACAATTTAAATTCCCACCAGCAGTATATAAGAATTTCAGTTGCACCACATCCTTGCCAATATTTGTTTTTTTGTTTTTGTTTTTGTTTTTGGTCTTTTTGAGACAGTGTCTTGCTATGCAGTTCAGGCTGGCCTCCAACTCACTTTGTAGCCCAGTCTGGCCTTGAACTCACAGCAATCCTCTTGCCTTAGCCTCCTGAGTGCTAGGTATAGGTGTGTGCCATCATGACTGGCTTTCTTGCCAATATTTGATATTTTTGGTCTTTTTTATAGTGACTAGTGGATACACAGTGATGTCTCTCTGTGGTTTGATATATATATATATATATATATATATATATTTGTTGTTCTTTTTTGAGACAGGGTCTCTCCACCTAGACCAGGACAAGCCCCTAATGAGGTATTTTTTGAACTTTGTCCCTTGTCATCTCCCGTTTGTGCTTCTGCATTTCCTATTTCAGCCCAAACAGAGCATAGCAGCTGTAGCAGTCACAAAAGACATCCTACCACCCCCGCCAACAGATTTGATTTTGCTCATCCCCACAAGGGGTGGGGGGATGGGGAGGTAGCTTAGTGCAATGGCCTGGGTTCAATCCCAAGTACCAATCAATCAATCACATGAATATAGTAACAGTACCCACGTCACAGAATGGTGATAAGGTATAGATGAAATAATGTATGTAGACTGCTTAGTACACTGTCGGGCTGTATTGTAAATCCTCAACAACTGGAGCTATTAGTACTGTGTGCTTAGATGAGTCTCTTCCGCGGTTGAATCTGTTAAACCTGTAAAATTATACGCTCCTCGCCTGTAAGAATCACTGATATGCTTTGCAAATCAGATAAAATTTCACACAGTAGGTCAATTATTAACAATTAAACTGTTCGTCTTTGGAAGAAACTTCCATAATTTTCTTCAGGAAAAAAAAATTCCTTTGGACTACACTGCTCTCCCCGTCCCACCGGAGCCCTTCGGTTCCTTTAAAATTGGCCGGGCTTCAGAAAGACAGATGAATGACAGAGCGGTCGGCCAATCACCACATTTGGCCAATCAGAGGCGGCCCCGTTGTAGGCCCATCCCGAGGCCTGTTTCAATCGCATCCGGGTAGCATTCAGAGTGGGACGGTTGAGAGGCGGTCGGTTCCAAGTGGGCCAGGGTGCGGGGGGGAGTCAGACCTGGACACGGAAATCCCAAGACCCTTTATGTGCGAGGACTGGAATCCTCGCCGCGGCTGCTAGGAGCGGCAAGGTCCAGTGTGACTGCGGAAACTGACCTGTGCGTAGAGCCCATCCCGGCAAGCGGAGCCTGCCGCGAGTCCCTGGTGTCCCCTCCGGCGCGCTCGTACAGCCACCTTCCCGAGCGGAAGTCAGCCTGCGGACTGGGCTCCGGTGGGACCTGCTCGGAAGAATGGCGCCGCCGGGTGAGGAGTTGCGCATGGCTCAACAAGGGGGCTCCGTGGCCGGCACGTCTTGGGGAGTGGGCTGTGGCCCGTGGGAGGCTAGTTCCGGCCACTCGGGAGCTGGCCAGGCGGGATCTCCTTTCCCTGCGAGGCAGGGGCATGGGCTTGAGTTCTTTGGGAGTCGCTGCTGTGACCGAGAGCTGCAAGCTGGTGGGAGTGTCCACTACCCGTGGTGGTGGGGGGGTCGTGTGGCGGGGGTGCAACGCGGAGCTACGGGTCCCCCGGAGGCCCATCGGGGGGACTGCGGCCGTGATTAATCTAGACCTGGCTTTTCTCATTCATATGATTCGTGCGGGCAGCCTATGAGCTGTCCCGGAGCCACCCATCATTTCGTGTGAGCTTTTAACTAATTCCTCTGCTCTTTTTCAGTAACTGAGGCAAGAAAATTGCTCAACTCTTTCTGAGAGTTTAGAGCATAGGTTCTGAAATCAGATTCCTGGTGCAAACTTAGAATCCGCCACGTATTCCTTGTGTGGCCCAGCTCCAGTTACTTAACCTCTCTGCATCTCAGTTTCTCATCAGTAAAATAAGTCACATTATTTGCTGCTAGTGTTCTGTATTAAATGAGATAATCTCCGTGCATACTTTAGAATAGTGCATGGCACTAAACAAAGCACTAATAAACTTCTCTGCATTGGTGGTTATTAAGTGGACCCTGCAGGATGGAATCTTGTATCTTCATCACAGTTTGGATTTGTGTTCTCGTTATTACCATTAGGCAAATGGAAAGTTGGAATCCCAGAGAAGGGAGGTATCTTGCCATGGTGACACAGTGGTTGGACTCATTGTGTCACTAGTTGAGAAATGGAGGATGGTGAAGTGGTTTAATTTGGAATTTGGATTCAAACTGCTTGTAGTTTGATTCTCAAGTCAGTTTTCGCCTCAAGGAAAGGGCAGATAACCTACTTCAGACCCTCGGTTTTTTGTAAGACACAGAAGATACCCAGTTCACTTGGATATTGTGAGTAGTTAATGACTCAGTGAATGTGAGGTTCTTAGAATAGTTTGGGACTACCCCACACATGTTAAGTGCTCAAGTTGTAGTTACAAAAGTTATTGCTGTAAAAGATGAGAAGATGAAGATTCTTTTTTTTTTTTTTTTTTTTTGTGCAGGGGATCGAACTCACAACCTTGCGCTTGCCAGACAGGCGCTTAAGCCGCTGGAAGATGAGGATTAAGAGTCTATGCTAGGGGAATTTGTAGCTGAGAAAATGATAATAGGTATTCACTAGATTACGATACATTGGGTCCCTGCCCATACAGTAGGCATTGGGGATTCAGCATTAGAATCTTGACACCTCTTTCTTTTAAATCTATTAGCAATTCTTACAGGCTTTAACTTTGATTTCTAGCCAGACAGTGACCACCTCCTGCACTTCCCCTCCTGTTGCCCAGGTTCAGACCACCCTTATGTCTATTTACTTGGATTGTGGCAGTAGTAGTCTAACTCGTATCCTTCTGTGTTTGCTCCTGCATAGTCTGTTCTCAGTGCAGTATTGTCTGTTATCAACCCAGTGATCCTGTTAAGATGTTAAGTCAAATTTTACCTCAGTGCTGAGCTTTCCAGCAGCTCCCATCGCTTTGAGTAAAAGCTAAAATTTCTTCAGTGGCATACCAGGCTCTCTCGATTAGCCACTGCTTCCTGTCACTTGTCTCGTCACCCTTTGCTTACCTCACTCACGATTTAAAAAAATGTCATGAATGCTCCTGACTGAGCCTTTGCACTTGCTTTTCTTGGGATAGCTTGTTCCTAAATACCTGCATGACTTGCTCCTTCTTTTTCAGGTCCATACTTAATACCTGTTTCTTCCTTGGACCTTCATAGACTGTACTATATTTAATCAGCAGCCCTTCTCAGATATCCCTTCTGTGATTTATTTTTTTTTGAAACCTTTTTAAAAATTTTTATTTTAAAGAAAATAAAACCAAACAAAATGAAATAATAAAGCCAATCAAAACAAAACAATGAAAGGGATACAGGACTTCAGAACAATAATAGGAAATCAACAATAGCTACCATGACTGTGATTTTTTTTTCTACCTAGTACTTTCTGTCTTCTTATGTGATAATCATGTTTCTTAATTATCTCATGTGTTGTTTTTCTTTTCTTGGTAGAATATAAGTTGTATGGAATTGGGTGTTCCTACTGTATTTTATTTTTTTGGTACCAGGGATCAAACTCATAACTTTGTGCTTGCTAGGCAGGTGCTTATGCTACCTAGCTAAATCCCTGGCTCCTGCTGTATTTTTAAAATCTTTCTGTGAGACAGGGTCTTGCTGTGCAGTTCAGGCTGGTCTCGAGCTCACTTTGTAGCCCAGGTGGGTCTCGAACTTGCAATGATCCTCCTGACTCAGTCTCCCAAGTGCTGGGGTTATTGGTGTGCACCACCATGCCCAGCTCCTGCTGTATTTTTAAACCCCAAATAGTGCTTGGTTCATCATAGTATTCTGTGTGTGGATAAAATATATAAATTATGCGTATTATATATACATATATGTGGCATGATTGAAAAATACAGTGAATTTTAATTTTAAAAATTTTATTACAACAAAAAAATACATTGCCACTAATCTGCCTTAAAATACTTCACCTTTGTTTTGAGCAGACTTCTCCCATTGTTCCTGTCGTTTTGTGAATCAGATCTGAAAATCCTTCGTGAGTGTTTTTAGTTGTGCTTTTGCAACTGCTTTAGTGTCTTGAATCAATTCAGAATGTTTTGTCTTCAGGTCATTTTTACTTTGGGGAAGAGCCAGAAGTTGTACAGTGCCAGAGGTGGATGAGGACATATCTTAACATATTTACAGGTCTGCCTTTATGTGGGATGGTACTGAGCAGCAACATTCACCACATTTTTGACCATCCATCATAAGGACGGTCCTAAAGGAGGACTTCCAGAAGTGCTTCAGAAAATGGCAAGAATGGTGGAGTATGTGTGTTCGAAGTGAAGGGGAGTATTTTGCAGGGGGTTAACAGCAATGTATCTCTTATAATGAATTAAAAAATTTTATACACTATATATATTAATCATAACACACATACACTTCTGTTTTTGTTGTTGTTGTTGTTGTCGTCATTGTTGTTGTTTTTGCTGGTACTGGGAATTGAACCTAAGGGGCTTCTCCATCAGCTACATTTCCAGACCTTTTTGTTTTTTTGAGGCAGGGTCTCCCTAAGTTGTCCAGGCTGGGCTTCAACTTGTGATTTTCCTGCTGCCTAAACCACTCAGAGCGCTGTGATTACTGGCTGCACCCAGTGTATTTTTGATGAATATTTCACATTGTAGATCACCGGAGATCTACAATGGCATGCTAGGCAGGTGCTCTACCACTGAGCAACAACCCCAGCCTACTCTGTGTCTTTTGAAAGAACTTTCACGTCCTTTAAGTTTACACATTCAAGGTCTTAAATGAAATGAATGTTCATGGGAGGACGGTTCTCTGAGTTATGTCTGTATACATCCTTTCTAGAATATTTTCCAAAAAAAAACCAGTGGAGTTAGACTTGGGGTTGTTTCCAAGATTGGCTGTATATAAGCTATTCTAGTCAGTTATCTTATTTGTAAAATAGATGTAATAATGGTTTTCCTCAGGGATTCTAGGTGAAATTAAATTTGTTAACTAAAGGCAAAAGCAAATGGTTTAGGACCATGAAATATGATTGCTTTTTATACGGGTGGCAGACAATCAACTTTATCATCAGGCAGTACATTCAGAAGTGGTTTTTCGTTGTTGTTTTTGTTTGTTTTGAGACAGGGTCTTGCTATTTAATTCAGCTGACCTTGAACTCACTATGTAGCCCAAGCTGGCCACAAACATGGGGCAAACCTCCTGCTTCAGCCTCCTGAATGCTGGGATTACAGGTTTGTGCCACCATGTCCACCTGTTCTAAAATCTTTCTGTATTAACTTTGTGGATGATACTGATTTTATCCATTTAACATGAGAAGATGCAGAGGAGCTGTCATGGTCACTTTGCTAATAAACTTGGGGCTACCATTTCAGCCTGTCCTGAGGGACCAGGTTCTTCCTACTTTGTTGGGGTCCTAATTCAAGGAAAGATTTATTAAAGCAGAGATACTTATCTACACTGAAGTCTCAAAGTAAAAATAAACAAAGTTGAAGTAGGGGAAGGCATGAAAAAGAGTAGGAGTTGGAAAGAACTTGGTTCCTTGAAAGAACAGGCACAGAGTGTCAGATGTTGGGATGAGTAAGGGAGGAGATCTGGCTGAGAGGTGGACAGGATCAGTTAAGGATTTAGAATTGGCTCTGTCTTATCCTATCTTAAGAGAGCTAGGATTTATGAATGCTCTTAATAGGAATGGTGTAATAAAAGTCCTGTGCTGTAGCTTCCCAGAGCTTTTATAACTGTCCTGACAGTTGAAGACCAGGCTCACCACAACCCCATCTCCTCTTCAGGTTACACCTGCTGAGTCTATTACCCTTTTCCCCTGGTCTGGTTTCCAAACATTGGTGCATGTCATTGTTGGGACTCTATGTAGAACTGGGAGTCCTGTGGAGTATTATTTACTTGTCATTTCCCCCCAAGGTTCAAGCACTGTCTTCCTGTTGGCCCTGACAATCGCAGTCAGCACCCAGGCTCTGACGCCTACTCACTACCTCACCAAACATGACGTGGAGAGATTGAAAGCCTCCCTGGACCGTCCTTTCACAAGTTTGGAATCTGCCTTCTACTCCATTGTGGGACTCAGCAGCCTTGGGGCCCAGGTGTCAGATGTAAAGGTAAGGCTGCTCTTTTTTTTTTTTTTTCTTTTTTTAGGTAGTAAAATCCAACAAAACATAACAGAACGAAGTCAATCAAAACAAAGCAGTAGAACTGGTACAGAACTTCTAAAAAAGATACTATGAAAACAATAGTTACTGTAGTATATCTTGTTATTTTCAGAATAGTTGACCTTTCCAACAGGTATCATAAAATCAAACCAAACCAAAACAAAACAACAGTAACAACAAAACACAATAAAACCAATGAAAACAGAGTATAAAATAAGGCCAAAAAAAATTAATCAGAATAAAGCAAAACAACGAGAACAATATTGGGCCTTGAAGACAAGACAGAAGAGAGTCCCCCATTTTTGCTGCATTGCGTACTGTCATCTTCCAAAGAAATGCTCAGGCTGCCAGTCCCAGGCCTACAAAATGAACAAAACAATACTAGCATTTGGTAGTTTTATATACCTTAGTTGCTATCAATGTAGCCAGACCTCCGAATGAGCAGGTTGCTTATGGGCTGGGAGAGCTTTGTCCTTGATTCTTAGCCCATGCACCAGTAGACATACGGGGAGGGGGGTGGGGCGCAGGTTTCTCTTCCTGGGGTCCAGGTTGGTCACGCAGGCCCCTGGAAGGCTGTCTTACTTGTGTCCTGGATGGAGGTTCTCAGGCCCCTAAGGCTGCTCTTATCTTGGTGCCTAAGGTGACTCAGGAGAGCCTGAATCCCCTCACTGTGTTGCTTTTAGGTACTACTTCAAACTTGTACTTTTGGGGATAACTAGGTTAATCCAATGTAAGAACTATTTATTTTAATTTGGCAGATTTTTTGGAGTACTTCATGTGTATTCATGCCAGGTGTTTTTAGTGAAACAGAGAAGCAAGTCATTGATCCACTAGAAATTTGTACGATAGCTCTGTGAGCAAGACTGTTTTTTTTTTTTTTTTTTTGTACCAAGGATCAAACTCACAGCCTCGTGCCTGCCAAGCAGGTGCTTAAGCCACTAAACCAAACTCCTGGCCCTATTTTTTTCGAGGCAGGGTCACACTATGTAGTTCAGGCCAGCCTTGCTCACGTTGTAGCCCAAGCCAGCCTTGAACTCAAAACGCTCCACCTACGTCAGCCTCCCGAGTGCTGGGATTAAAGGCGTGCGCCACCACGCCTGGCCAAGCAAGACTGTTTAAAACCATATGTATTTGTAAAGTGCCTAGGCATGTGACTAATATTTATAGGAAGGAAATTCAAGGTGGTGGCACTCACATGTATTAAACACAGCATCAGGGAATTCTGATGGTTTTTTTTTTTTTCCTTTTGTTTTCCGGTGTGTTTTTTGGACTTCTGATGAGACATAGCATAATTAAAATCTTTTCTGGATTCAAAGAAGTGCTAAATGAACTTGTAATGTATTCATACAGTAGTATGGACAAATTACTATAAATTTAGGGGTTGTCTCAGTCACTTTTCTCTTGTTGAGACAAAATAACTGACACCAAAGTTGAAGGGGGAGAGGTTTATTTGGCTGACAGTTCATATAAGCTTCAGTCCATCATTGGTTGGCTCCAAGGCAGGGTGGCACATGGCAGAGGGGCAACCTGTTCCTGGTGGCCAGAAGGTAGCAAAATAAGCAAGGGATCTTAAAATTTGCCCCTTTTATCTTATCCATATTACTTAGGGCAGGTCGCACTCACACCCTTACTCCCACTGCCCTTGAGTCTAGCACTGCACCATGAATCAAGTCTGGTGTTACACACTCTAGATCCTGCCACCTCTGAAAAAGCCTCATCTATGACTATGTGAGACCTTTGCTTTCTTTTTCTTTTTTTTTCTTTTTCTTTTTCTTTTT
>RJWM01045585.1:0-12738 GCA_004363535.1 Dasyprocta punctata | reverse complement strand
AAGTTTAACCGAGAGACTCAGCAGGGAGCCTGGGTTCTTACTTTGTAAACATCCTCATCCTGTGCAGAGGAAGGCAAGGATATTTGTGAAGCTACACCCACCCTGGAGGGAGGGGGTGGCCTGTGTACAATATAAGGGAGGAGAAGAGGCTTGCTCTTGCCCCTTTTTGGCTCTGGCTGCCTTTGCTGGTGCTGCCTTGAAGTGTTGCCCCACTGCCATGCCACCCTGCCTTGGAGCCAACTGATTATGGACTGAAACTTCCAAAAACTGTAGGATAAATAAACCTTTCCTTCCCTAGTTTTGGGTGTTGGGTATTTTGTCCCAGCAGCAAGGAAAAAGTAATGAAGACTTTGTCTTTTGAACAATTTTTAGGTTCACAGCAAAATTAAGCAGGAAGTACAGGGAGCTCACACATGCACAGATCATAAATTATATACAAATATAATAAAGAATTAAAATTTATCAAAATTGATGTAAGCAAAGTCTGTCCAAGGCACCATTCACAGTGGAAAGAAATGTGGACAAACATAAAGATGCAGTATTAAAGCTGTATAAATTAAACTGTAGCACTTACTGTACTAGTATAATCATTTTACAGCCACTTCCTGTTGCTATTGCTGTGAGTTCAAGTGCTGCAAGCATGGGCTTAAAATGCCCTATGACACTATTCATCACCTTAAGAACAGTTAATTTCTCTAGCAAATTGTGTATTGGAGTAAAAAAATGATCTCTTATGTTTCTGGTATATTTTCACTGAACATAATGTATTTAACACATAAAATATGCATCAGTCAAATATTTATTTTATTGGTAAGGTCAGTACCAGGTTATTTTAAGTTTTGGGAGAGTCAAAAGTTCCATGTCCAGCTGGGCATGGTAGTGGATGACTGTGATCCTGGAAATCTAGGAGAATGAGGATTAAAAGTGTGAGTCCAGCTTGGGTAATTTATTGACTTAGTGAGACCCTGTCTCAAAATAAAAAATAAAAAGAACTGGAGATGTAGTTTTGTGGGAAGGCTCCCAGTTCATTCCCCAGTACCACCACCAAAAAAAAGTTATGCATGGATTTTCAATTTCACAGTGAGTTAGATTTTAATCCTGTCAGATCTGTAAATAGGCTCTACTGCCTTGTTTCAGTCTTGTGTAAGTCAAGCAGAGGTTACCAGGCTCCAGGTCATTGACTAATAACCACTCAATGGACTGTTAGGGGCCAGCTGCACAGCAGTAGGTGAGGGTGGTCCAGCCAGCAAAGCTTCATCTGTGTGCACACCTGTCCCCACTACTCACATCACCGCCTGAGTTCTGGCTGTGGTCAGATCAGCAGGAGCATTAGACTCTCAAAGGAATGATGAACCCTATAGTACACTAAATCACCACTTTGTTCAGGAGTCACCTGGACTTTGCTGGGAAAATTACCTCTGACTGTTCTAGTTAGGATGTGAGAATGGAAAGAACAATGACACCAAGGGGCATGTCCTTTGCTGAGACCCTAGTAGGGGAGTTTGGGGTTCTGCTGCATATCATAAATTCTTTCCAACAGTACCCCCCTCCCATATCTGCAGGTTCCAGTGTCCCACCCTGCACTCACCCTCAGGGACCTGGGAGCCCAGGCTGTGGTGCGGAGTGTGGTGGAGTCCCTGAGAGTCTCCTACACATCCTGCACCAGCTTTATCCCAAAGATGTCTTCCTGGTGAATCACTAGGCCCTCTCTGCTGGAGTAGGAATGTAGCTCAACCTCTTTCTGATGGCAGAACATTCTGGAAACTACTCGTCTGAGGCTGACACTGGCCAGGGGGCCCAGTGCAGTGTAACGATGTCACTTTCCATTGTAGGTGAGTTGGTGAACCTTGGATATGAGGCATTATGATTAAGGACTGTGGCCCCTCAGTCTTTATGGGTGCCAAGCTGGACTCACACTTGTGATCCTCCTGTCTTATCCTTCTAGATTTCTAGGATCATGGCTACCCAGAAGATAGTTGTCCTGGGTAGTATCTGAAGCATGTGGGGGGAGAGAGACAGTGGTCTCAGTGTCTAGCTGTCTTTTTTTCTTTCCTCTGACTTTAAATGTACAGACTATATTTCAATGATCTCATAGGAATTTATACTTAATATTCCTACATAGTATTGACAAGAAACTCAGGATTTAACCTTCTGAGGCTGAAGCACTGACTGGTTTATTCACTCAGGGACTAAAGGTTATGGAAGAAACCTTGTTTCTTGGTTTCATTGGTTTTGCTCTGCTTTTTAAATCTAAGGTCTCACAAGATATCAGATTGGTACTTCTACTTGTATTGTTTTCTCTTTCTTGCTATGACATTTTCCATTATGAATGTAGATTGGTTTTACAGAAGAAGAAAAAATAAAAAACAAAAGAAGAAAGAAAAGAAAACCTTCCCAAACCCAATAATTTCTTCCTATGCTTCACAGTTCTGCAAGGTTCCATGCAGGGGCCATGTTACCCTACTACTGATCTTACAGTAGTAGTAATAGTTAATGTCTTCTGTATCTTGCCACTTGAGATCAAACTAAGAACACATTTCTCCTTGCTTGACTTTTAAAAGTCTAAGTATTGACAATTATTCAATAACTTCTAATGGGCATATATAATTTATAAACAATGGAGTAAGATATAATAAGAAGCGAGATTTAAAGGAACAAAAACAATTTTGTATAATCTTCCTCTTTTAAATGACTCATTTATTAGCTACCCTAGTCCCAGTGACAGCAGTGACTCCTCTTTGAATTCTGGGATTCATTATATGACTTACACTGTACCAACTTCACCTGTGCTTTGCGGCTGATGCTGGCTCTGGACAGAGATCCCAGCTGAGACTGTCCACAAGCACACATCCCTGCGGCCTGTCACTGTGGCCTGGATTCCCTCAAAGAGGGGTGACTCAAGTGGGTCAGACTGCTCCCATGTTGTCCTAGGCTCCAAAGGCAAGTGTGTTAGTGACTCTGCAACGTGTTTTATCAGGTAGGATTGAAATTGTGATGCAGTACCACCTCCACCAGCATTTTATTATGTCCTAGTGGCCCAGATAGAAAAGTAGGGAGCAGAGCCCACCTCTGAATGGAAAAAAAATGTCAAAAAAGCCAAAGCTCTGTTTTCAAGATTTCCACACACCACCCCCACCGCCATGAGTTCCAATCCATCCCAGACCCACGGGGCTGGGAAAAGCACATGTCTCATCCACCCTTTCTGGAATCAGCAAATGCCCCATGGTGCAACTGATTCCAAGAGCCAGGCATGTGTCCCTAAGCCTTTCTCCTCCCAAAATCTCATCTCAGTATTTTTCCACAGTCTTATTACCTCTTTAATGTCATTTAAAAATGTTTTGTTCAGAATTTTTAGTTGTCCTTAGCAGGGGAGTTGGCTCAAATTTCTTCATCAATTATTTTTATTTTTATGTATTTTTTTAGTACCAGGAATCGAACTCAGGGCCCTATGCTTGCCAGGCAAGCGCTGTACCACTGAGCTACATCCACAGCCTTCAATCGTTTTTAGAGATGCAAAGATGTCTACATTTTATAACCAACTCCTTCATAAAGTTGTTGCGCTTCGGCTTTTCACCATGACTATAAATCTTTGTTATGCATTTTTTTAAGACCAAGAATTTAGAAAATTCCTCTAAGTGATTTCTTATAGCCTGGGGATTGTCAGTCAAAAAAAAAAAAAGTTCACTGACCAATTATTGGATCAGTTATGTATGGCCAGCTTCCATATATTATTCATAAAGTAATTTTCAAGTGTGCATTGACTTCCATGTTCCAGTCTTGTGTAAGTTAAGCTGGGGTCCCCAAGACCCGGTCCACAGCGCAGTATCTGTCAGCGGACTATGAGGAGCCGGCTGTACAGCAGTATGTGAGTGTGGTGCAGCCTGCGAAGTCTCATCTATAGATACTCCTGTCCCCACCACTCACCTTACCACCCGAACTCTGCTTGCTGCCAGATCTGCAGTGGCATTAGTCTCAAAGGTGCCATGAACCTTACGGTGAACTGCGCATGTGAGGAGTCCAGGTTGCATGCTCCTTTAAATCGTCTCAGACCTCCTCCTCTAAAAACACCCTGACCCCTCTATGGAAAGACTGTCTTCCACCAAATCAAACCCTTGTGCCAAAAAAAATAGGCCACAGCAAGGCATGTGTCATGCTGACATAGCCACTAGAGGGCAGCACATAGGGCAGCGCCCTTGCCTGCCTGACTGCAGAAGTCTCGCCCCTGACCTTTTTGCACCGCCTGTCTTTAACATCTTCTCTTCTCATAAAGATTCATCTATTTCGGGAACTTATTACTTATTTCACCTATCAGATACAGAGGAAGTATGGGAACACATTGGAGTCTCCATGTAAACTTTCAAGCTCTGGTAAAACACTTCCTTAGACTTACCTACTATTACCAGTTTATGGAAGTTTGAACCTCATCAATTAATTTTTTCCATGTTGTAAATATTTCAGCCAGTATTTTCAAGTCTAGTGACAGTTTTATTTTTAAATAGACAGTTCAAGACTAAGTAATTGCGATATTATGCCAGCTGGAGTCTTCTCTGCTGCTTGGTTCCCAAAATAACCCCCAGGCTCTCTCATTCCTTTCCAGAACCTCCTACCTCATCACAGACTTGCTCTTTCTTGGAAGAAATCACCTTCAAGACTTTCTGTGTGGGTGGTGGGTAACAAGCCTTGCTGTTTCCTCATTCACAAAGTAAGAAAATGAAACCCTCGGATCCTCCCCATGATGCAGCTCACTTACCTTCAGGTGTTTAGACTTTCTTTTCTATGAAGACAACAGAGGGTGCCCGGGTCGGTCTGCTTGGGCTGCCATAATAAAGCATCACAGATTGGGACGCTTAGTTTTCTCGCAGATCTGGAGATGGTAGTCCAACATCAGGATGGTGACAAGGCAGGCTTCATTTGGGGGACTCTCCAAGGGAAGCTCGCAAGCCGCTGTCATGTTGCTGTGTGCTCACATGACCTCCTGTGGGCACACAGTGAGAGAGTAGGTTCACTGGTATCTCTTCTAAATAGGACACTAATCCTGTGGAATATAGGCTACACCCAGTGGCCTCATTTAAACTCACTCCCTCAAATTTAAGGGCTCTATCTCCAACTGCAGTCATATTTGAATGACAATCTTCAATATATAAATTTTGGGAGACTCCAAGAAGTTATTCTAGAACAGTACCAAGACACAGTGATCACTAATATGAAAATACCTTTCCAACCATTTATCGAGCCACTTTTGACCAAAGTAAATCACATGGTCACTCCCAAACGCAAGTGGAAGAAATAGTCTCACCCTCTTTATTGAGCAGTGACAAAGTCACATTGTGAAGAAATGCACACAGAAATATGAATGGACTGGAAGACATTCCTTTGAAAAGTAATCAGAAAGCTAAAACCTCTATCCCCAATATGAATCTCTAAGAATTGTTGTTTGACCTGCCAACTTTACTTTGTAACTCTAGAATTCTGATTTTACTTTTACTAGTTGCTACCTTCTGATCTTTTCAATCCTCATTCTTTTGAACAAATTAGATATTTAATCTGCTGACTTTTTATTTTTTTATTTTTATTTTTGGTACCAAGGATTGAACTTGCAACTGCCAGGCAGGCGCTTAGGCCACTGAGCTAAATCCCCAGCCCTATTTTTTGAGACAGGGTCTCACTATGCGGTTCAGGCTGGCCTTGAACTCACTTTATAGCCCAGGCAGGTCTCAAAAGCACAACAATTCTCCTGCCTCAGCCTCCCGAGTGCTGGGATTAAAGGCGTGTGTCACCACACCCGGCTTGACTTTTTATATATTATATATTTTTTACATGTTAAATTGCCAAAAGTTCCATACATTTTAAACTTTTAAGTATCTAGATCTTTCATAGTTTTAATGAATTACCAGCTTCATTGTGATCGGAGAATATTATTTATAACATAACAGTTTTTACAGTACTTTTGATATTTTCTCTGTGAGTCATCATTTCATCAATTTGTGTTATTATTTGGGTAATTCAGGTAGCAGGTGAGAATCCATTCTTAAAATAATTTCTTCAAAGAGTTGCTATAAACATGCACACTAATTTCATGAAAGATTTAAAATGTCTTTCCTTTTCCTGATGCTTGAATGACAGTTTCTTCTTGGTAGAAAGTTTTAGGTCATTCTTCCTTCTTTCGATAATGTTTCTCTTTCTTCCTTGGGCGATTAAACTTGGGTTAACCTTTGAGCACTGCTTTCTAGAACACCAGATAAAATCGAATCACTGGTTTTGTTGCTAGTCACACTTTCCATGCTTAGTAAGCAGGACTGTAAACACTTGGTGGGAAGCAGAAATAAGAGCATCCTCAAGTGTGATGAAACCAGAAGCTGAGCCTGATCCCTGTATTGGTAACCTCTGGAAGCACTTTATATTTTTGCATATGTATGCAATTGCTTAAGACTTATTTTCCTCACATTATAAAGTTATAATATTGATTTTTAAAGAGCATAAGGCTTTGGGCCAGAGGGGTCCCTAAATCCATGTGATTGAAATGTATAATGAATGTTTAAAGAAAAAAAATTATTACAGTAAAATATGCATTGCCATTAATCCCTCTCACACCCCCGTGCTTCAGATACTGTTATCCTAATATTCTTGCCACTGGGAGTCCTCTTTCATGAGTATGTTTATGAAGTGTATTAAAAATAATATGCTGCTACCAAGGACCATCCAATGGAAGGCAGGCTCTTAAAACCATTCTGGGATAACTTTATCTACCTTATTCATCAGATATGGCATTGTGAAACTTTTGACTCTTCTTCAAAGTCAAAATGATCCTGAAAGGTAAACATCTTAAATTGATTCAAGACGTGAAGGCAGCCACAGCAGGTCAACTAAAAGCACTCATGAAGGAGGATTTCAGAACTGCTTCATTAAGCAGCGAAAATAAGTAGGATAAGTGTGTTTGAAGCAGGGGGAAGTACTTTGAGGGGGATTTATAGCAACGTGCCTTTAAGATAATGAATTTTTTTCAAAATTGAAACTTTGGCCATATTCTTTTTGCTTACAACATGTGGCTTAATTTCCTGAGGTGTTAGTTGGAGGACTAAAAAATAGCACCTGGACCACCATAAGGACTTCCTTTGAGTACATACATTATGCATCTATCCTGATAGGCTGTGTTTCTTATTCTCTGCAAAGATAAATCTGTATCTCTATGCAAAGATAAATGTTGCAATAGACAGCCTATGTGAATGTCAGTATCAAGCTTAACCTCATGACCACTGCTATAGACTGGATGTTGTAAATTTCAAGACATTTAACAATTAAGAATGACCATATATTATCCAAAAAACAATAGTAGTAAAGTAGAATGAGAGCAACCAACAGTTAAGATATATCTTACAATAATTAAAATAGTATTACGTAGGTGTATGTTTAGACAAAGAGATGAAAGAACAGAATACAAAAGTCCAGTGACAGTAATCAATGTAGTGTTTACTATTTGAAGTGACATTTCAAATTTTGGGGAAAAAAGAATAGATTATTCAATTAATGACTGAAAGTGTTGGAATAAATAAGTAGTCATCTGGGTGGAATACAGTTGATTGACTACTCTATATCGTATCTTATCAACTGATTGCATGTAGTTAAGTCATAAAGAAGCTTTAGAGAGAAAGCTTTCCCTGAAATGAGTAGTTTTTTATCATCTTTTCAGGACAAAGTTTTTCCAGCAATGCACCCAGGTGAGTAAAAATGTAAATTCCATTGGCTTCCCTCATTTACAGGTTTGAGTACCTATCATTCTTCTTTTTGAAATAGATCAAGGTCACTTGATTACATGGGACCTGCCACTAATACTTGCGTGTCTACTTCATTAGAGTTATGCTGTCAGAATACCATGTTTCAGTGATCCACCTGATTACCCATCATCCTGTACAGGATTAAATATATCGAAATTCATTTCCTAATTCAAATATTCAAGATTATTAAATGCCTCTAATGTTTAAGTTTTTTGTTAGATATTCAGGGGACTTACAGTATCACAGGAGATATAAGATACAGTGTGTGTTTATGGATAGGTGGGAGAGAAATATATAAATATTTCTCTATATATAGATTTCAATATATATATATATGCATATATTGAGAGAGAGAGAGAAAGGGAGAGAGAAAAAGAGAGAGATTGGAGATAAAGGTGAGTTCATTGAGAGTTTACAAGAGAAAGGAAAAGCCCTTGGACAATATCATTACCTCATATGGATCTGTTGAAAACACCAAATATGAGGAACAGAAAACTGTCAGTCAGGTTAGATAGTCCACACATAGGACCATTAAGTCACCCAAGTGAAGTCATACCTGGGGGATCCTACATCTCTCTCCACAGCCTCTTTCCTCTCTATTTTCACCCTGCCTTAGGGACGTTCATGTAGTTAATCTGCTTTCTTGTAGAGGTGCTGCCAGCCCAAATCCTCAAGTGCCTACCCACTCCAGCCCACTCTCAGCCGAGGAGGAGCTGCAGCCCGTGCATGTCAATGGTGAGTCTGTCCATTCAGAAGAGTTCTGGGGCTAGGTGGGAAGGGGAGTGGGAGCCAGAGAAGAGATCTTCCCAACCTCAGGAGGCCCAACCATTCCAAGAAAACAAGTGCCTCCTTCAGAATCATGTTGGGGTTGAAATTCAGGGTGTACTTGTGAAGCAGGGGACTGGGAAGATGCATGCGGTCTTTGAACTTTAGAGTGGATCTAGGTGAACTCTTATTTTCTCCTTGCAGTGTGTTCTATATGTGAAGACATGGTCTGGAGCAGCCAGCAGCCAGAAGACTCAGGTGAGGAGCCACCAAGTAGTTCTTGTCAGATGCATCTTCCAGGGAAGTGAGGCGCTATGTGCAACAGAGGCTTTCAGACATCATTATCTTGGTGTGATCCACGAAGGATGAAGGGAGAACTAAAAGCAAGTTTTTATGGAGAAGTGGAACAACAACCCGCAGAGTCCAATGAGTTTATTCAAATAGGGAGAATCTGGGATATATGGTGAAGGGGAGAAATTAGGGAAGAGAGATTGTCTAAAGTTAAAACACTTAAAGTCCTGGAATTTTTTTTTCCATTTTAATTGTGTATTTTAAAGAAACCCACAGGCTTGGGGTGGGATGGGAGGAGTCACTGAATCAATCAGTCTAAGCTAGAGAATTGTCACTTTGCGAGAACTGAGATGATAGTTCTGGAGTGATACAGCGTCATGTCCTGAAGTTACTGCCCTAGTGCCCTAGCAAATACAAAGCTAAAACTTGCCCTTTTTTCCTCCCAGACACTTCTAGTGGAGATGGGGGTTGTTGGTAGCTAACCAGTTTCCTCAGTGGCTGTCTAGCCTCGCTCCTCTGAGATCCATGAAACTGAATCCCCTAGAGTCACGACTTACAGTGGCAGCTTCTTATAGAAAGCAGATCATCCTATTGTTATTCCCTGTCTGTAATCAGCCCACTGGGGTCAAAAAGCTACATTAATCTCCACCGGATGTTCATCTTCTGAGCTGTCTGGACATCATAGGGGGAGGATGAAGATTCAGACTCATTCTGTACACCTGGAAAGAAGGATAAATGCAGCAGACATCAGTGAGCAGCCCCTCAAAGCAAATTCACTATTCTGCAATTCTGGATCTGTCCTCTCTTATCTGTGCATCTAATTTCCTTCTCTATGAGGAGGCAAAACACCCATTGTTGGTTATTTATCTAAAGAATATACAAGAATGACAGGAAAGAGTCTGGTGAGAATACTATAGGAATCAGAAAAAAAATATCAGAAGGAAATAGCCTCTGGGCAGTTACTTCAGAAGAGGAAGGGCTTTGTTAGTCAGTGTGGGTGAGGGGCTTGGAGCATGAATGGACTCTTTGAGGCCCTTCAGTCATCAGCAACATTAAAGGATGGATTTGACAGGAAAAGATGGAATTCCACACATTAAGCATAGTAGTTCTGTGTCCTTGAACAAAGATGTCTGGGCAGGAGGTCTAAGTAGGAAGTAAAAAACCTCAGTTTTATTTTTTTCTTCCTCCCCAGCTAACACAAGAAGGACATTTTTGGAGAACAAGGTCAGCTAGACTGCTCAGAGTTCCCTTTATTTTTCCTTTTTCCATCATGTTTCTTCTCTTGGTCACTTAGATCCTTCCTGCTGTGTCTCTTTCTCAGGACTTCCAAGTTGTCTTTTCCTCTGTGAGGAAGTCATAAAACTTGGAGGGGAAGATCAGCAATGAGGACAGAATCTCATTAAAGAGTGTGCAGATTCATCAAAAAAAAAAAAAACTAGAATTAGGGACTCCATTTGATCCAGCTATTCCTCTTCTGGGTGTCTACCCAGAAGAATTAAATGCATCATACCACAGCCATATATGCACACCCATGGTGATAGTGGCACAGTTTGTAATAGCTAAATCCTGGAAGCAAGTTAAATGCTCATTAAACAATGAATGAATAAAAAAGATGTGATTTAAAAAAATTATGGAGTATTACTCAGCCATGAAGAAAGATAAAATTGACACATTTATGGCTAAATGGATTCATTTTGAGACCATAATCTAAAATGAAATAAATCAGACACACAAGTGTAAATATTACATTTTTTCTCTGGTGTGAGAAACTGAAAATGTACATAAGAACAAAAATGTACAATAGATATTGTAAAATAGGAAGAAATTGTTCAAAAGGAAAAGGGAACTGGGTAGGGGGAATGAGGAAAGGAAAGAAGGGAAAGAAAAAATGAGAAAAAGATAAAATGAAAACAGGTAGAGTAAGGAGGTTTGAAAGGAGGGGATAGGAATGGGAAGAATAAATCAAAAGCTTAAATTTACAAAAAAGGATAAAAGGTATCTGCCACAAAAACAGGAGTCCATAAAATTTTTGAAGATGCACAAGACTTGTCACCTGTCACAGCCAGAGACTCTAGGCAAGCCAGTTCAGGTCATCACTTTTTGTCCTTATCATTTTTCTTCCTCACTATCTTTTTTAAAAATCCATTGAATATTTATTGATCAGCTATTACATCACAGACATTGTAAAAGCAAAATTATTTCTGCTATTTTCTCTTAAGCCATCAATGTGCCAGGAGTTGAGGAAAGAAGAATGAAGAAAAGAGATAAGGCCTTACCTTCTGTCACTCTGAAGTGATGGAACAGAATCCACGTTGAGGATTCTTTTTCATTCCCAGAATACAAGTCAGTTTGTTGTTGTTGTTGTTGTCTCCAGGAGCCTCAAAGGTTTAAATGGAATTCTCTGTTTCCTATCTGAGAACTTCAGATTGAATTTGTAAGAGCAAAGTCCAAGTTACCTTGCTGTTATCGTTTGGATATAAAACTTGGTCCTCAGCTGGTAGTTCTATGGCAAAGTGGTGAAAACTTTAGGAGGTGTAGCCTAGTTGGGTATATCATTTTGCTTCAGCCTTTGAATGCAACCCCTTCCTCTCTATCTTTCTACACACACACACAGTCACACACTGACACACACACTCTTCTTCTTTGCTCTATATCCTGTCTGTCATGAGGTGCACTGTTCTTCACAACATGGTCTTTGCCATGATATTTTGCGCGCCATAGGTCCAGAAGCCAGAGAGCCAAGTAACCATGGACTGAAACCTCTGAAACTGTGAGCCCAAATAAACCTTTCATTTTTTTCCTTTAAATTGATTTTCAGATACTTTGTCACAGTGACCAAAAACTAGCATACTTTCCATATTGCCCAGGCTCTTGAATGTTCAATTATCTATCAATTTACACAAATTAGCGTAATTTACATAAATGAATGTTTATGCTTTTTTTCCCTCATTTTTATGATGCTAATTTTTTTTATATTGATTGCTGCATAGTATACAGATTAAGAGAATAGCCACTGGAACCCACTACCTACAGTCATGTCTCAGCCCCATGCCTTACTTGGCCTGGAGAAAACTACTTAACTTCTTGTACCCAGTCTCCTCATATTTAAATGGGGATAACTCATAGGGTAATTGTCAGTATTAAATAAATATTCATAAAGCAGCACAGTTCATGCCATGTAGATGATACTATAAAGGTAAATCATACATAACAATCATTCAGCTTTCAAATTCAGCTCTAAGAAAGTTCAAAAACCCAGGTAATAAGGTTATTTAATCAAGTTCTTGTCAAAAGCAGCTGCTCCAATTTTTGCTGTAGCAAAATATAATATTATATTATAAAACTTTATATAATATTGTACAATTCTTTCTCCTGACACAGCTAATTTACCAATGGGAAGGGCAAAGGTTACTATGGACTTGGAGGAGATATTTATCTGTAAATAATTTTGAATGTGGTACAAGCCATGTAGACTAAAGTAAATATATAAATAAAATCAAGAATGGTTGTTATCAATTTTTATATTAAAATGATTATAGATTCACAAGGACTTACAAAACAACGCACACAGAGGTCTTGTGCATTCTTAACCCAGCATCTCTGTGTGGTAACATCCTGAGTAACCATAGCATGTTTTTTTTTTTTTTTTTTTTTTTTTTTTTTTTTTTTTTTTTTTTTTTTTTTTTTTTTTTTTTTTTTTTTTTTTTTTTCCGGCACCGGGGATTGAACTCACAGCCGCGCACCTGCCAGACAGGCACTTAAGCTGCTGAGCCAAACTCCCGGCCCTGGTTTTTTGAGGCAGGGTCGCACTATGCAGCTCAGGCCGGCCTTGCGCTCGCGTTGTAGCCCAGGCCGGCCTCGAACTCACAACGCTCCGCCTACCTCAGCCTCCCGAGTGCTGGGATTAAAG